>VZTH01009563.1:50260-122745 GCA_013397815.1 Aleadryas rufinucha | reverse complement strand
TTATTTTATTTTTTATTTTTTATTTTTATTAAAAGCTGCCAAATTTATAGGGGTTGATTTTTCTTTCGTGTGTATGTATTCTATGAAGTGGAATTTGTGTGGAAAATGAAAGATGATTGAAAAATGGAAATTTCTTTTCCCATCATTCTGCTTCACATAATTCAGATTCTACTGAGATGTCTATGATCTGGGCTGCTATATGGGGATTGCTGTGTTGTTACTTTCTTTGGAAAGCCTCACATGTCAAAGTCTGTACTTCTACCTCTACAAACTTAATCAGATTGAGGACAAGTGAGCAGTCAATCCTGCACAGTCAGACGAAAGAGTAAAAGTGGATATAGTACATATTTCTGTAAGAAAACAGCAAAGTCCTGACTCAACCAGTTAGCAATGGATTGTAATTGGCTGGAGGATGAAAGCTGAATTGTCAGACCTGAGCAGATTCAACGTTTTTTCCCTAATTTAGAATGCTTCAAACATTTTATTTTTGATTTTTTTTCTTAATTTATGAAAGCAGTAAAAAATACGAATTCTAGAAGAGAGGAGACCTGAATAGCTCTGTTGCATTTTTACAAAAAATCCAAAGCTTGAAATCCTTCATAGCTGGATACTGTGCATTTTACCAAATATATTAACTAGTATAACTAGTTAATGATTATCTCGCACAAAAACTATGTGAAAATAAAAATTTGAAGCTATGTGATATATAGACAAAGTATACAGACAATTATAATTACCATTAGCTTGGATTAACTCTCATACCAGCACATTAACCTCTGAACCTGTAAACAGGGCCTGATGAAGGCAAGCAAATGTTAGGAGAAAAAAGGATTTTTGTCTTGTAGGTGGGAGATTAAAACAATAGACAATGACCATCACATCCTCCAGACAGAATAGGTAAAATTTCTTTCAGGGCTTGAGGATTGAGTTTCTTCCTGGTGACCAGCCTGATGTGTGATTAATCCCAGGTGTCAAGGGGTTGGGTGTGATGCTCCTTGTAGGTCCCTTCCAGCTCAAGTTATTTTAAATCTATGAGTGTGGTAGATGACTGAACTATGTAACTAATGGGGAAATAGTACTAAAGTTCACCACTAACCCACAAAACTGATGTTTTCTGAAGGTCATGCAAAACAAATGAAGCAAACTTGAAAACAAATCTCCAGTGTCTTGAACCTCAGTGTGGCCAGACAAGACGATTTTTTCTTTCTCAAACTTTACTGATGAATTGAAAATTTGATAGCCACTTGTTCTTTTTGCTTTTTCTTTTTTTTTTTCTGTATCTTTACCTAATTGCACTGCTAATTATTAGTTAAGGGCATCTGCACTTGATGTGGATACTCTTTACAAAATAAGTGCAGGTATTAAAATGAGATGTGGGGCAGCAGTGCCAGCACACCTTGCACAAAACAAATGGTGCAAACTAAGATGCTGAGCAATATATTTGCCTATTGTTGACAGCAGTAAGGGAAAATCTAGAAATACATGTTAGTATATAAACAACTTTGATAGCTTAGGGAAACAAATTAACTCAAAGATTATTATGTACTTTTTTTTTTCTATTTTGGACATTGAAAGTGAATGTTATATGCAAATCCTATTTATTTAAATCCTCAGAGCTCTTTCTAAATGATATAATCAATGCCACTAGATAACACATTCTCACTAATTCTGATACTAAGCTCCTATACATCAGAGTGACATACTATTAAATCATTTTCTAGTTGAATATATTTGTGTTTATGAGCATGTTTTGGATAATAGCAACACTTTTCCAGTTCTGCAGTAGTTAATAAGTTCAGATATTGATGTACAATTCGTTGCAAAAAGATTGCACTGCTTAATTACATTCTTGTGAGGATGTAGATACAAAAGGATAAAGGTCTTATCTTAGTGTATCTATTTCCCCACAGGGAAAGAGACTGTACTGTTCTCCAGTACATGCATTCACAGATGTATTAGCATTGTGCTCACACTGAGAAAGGCAGTAGCATAAATATTTCAGTAGAAAAATACATTCCTAACAGAAATAATGCTGGTACAACCTCTGTGTGTGTGCCAGACTCCACTGACAACAGCTTTTTCCTGATTCCCATGATAACAACATCAATAATCGTGAAATCCTTTGGAACTAATGTGGCGTATGAGTGTAATGCTGAAGGACAATCACCTCACTGGCTGAGGATAATCTGCAGCAAGGTGACTGGGGCAAATGGCTGCATTAACAGCAATGCAAGTAGATGCTGTGGATAGAAATGGATGTGTCATCCCTGGTCCTGATTATTATGTCACTCAGATATATTCTTACTTTCAGTATCAATGGGATATTTTAAAGGTTATCAAAACTTCATCATGAATGTATTCTGCTGAATCCATAATCTCTTTTAGAAGGCATATTTATGAAGACTTCCAAGTTTTTAGACGTGCTCCATTTCTTGTTCTGAAACTCCAGATAAATGGTCTAGAGTATATTTACTCTATTTTAGTGATGGGGAAAAGTATTGGGAAGAGAGATACCTTGCAGCATGTTATTACTATTTCAGATATTTTATTCATTACTTCTTTTACTTTCAGAGGAAAAAAATCACAATATTTTCAATCCTTCTTCAGAGAAGTTGTTTGTATGTTTATATGCTAATTACTATCATTCCTCTCTAAATCCAGTTTTATTTCACATTATTCCATCTATTTGGACAGTATGAGAGCAAGGTATTTCAGATACCGCAACTCTGAAACACCTATGGGTTCTGTGACTTTTCCTGCAATGTTTTCTGTTCTACTCCATTTGCCCAAGAACTCATCTTTTTGAAATGTGATTTCATATTAAATAGACATCTCTAGTGGGCTAGAAACTGAGTCCATCATTTCCTAAACTGCTCTTGTTAATATAAAACAGTAAGTGCAAAAGTAATTCAAGTTTCCTTTCCAACTGTTGAGAGTGTCTATATCTCTGGAAATCACGATTCTGAGAAGACTCCTTGAACTTGAAAGGATAGCAGATAGGCCGGTTATGACAATTGCGTATCATCTTCTAAGGTACATTAGCCATAGACTGTACTTACACTTAACAGCAATTTCAGCTAATTACACTTGCTGTAGGAAAAATGTTCCTCTGTGGTCAAAGACCCTGCTGACACACGCATCTCCTGACAAAGGTGTCTGAGATTGACTTGAGATTGAATGAATGTAACTTCTGCCTCATCTCAGGGATCCTCTGAATTTATGCTGAGAGATGGCAAATGCCTCACGTATTCTATTGCTTGACTCTTCTATATGTTGTTCCATGAATTACTTCCTCAGAGAGTAAGTCTAGGCAGAACTCTGACTCCAAATTTCCGTTATTATTTGAATGATGATTTTTGGGTCATACTGTTTAGAAATGTCATGGGAAATTTCTAATTGTTCTATACAAGGCTGTGAAGCTTCCCCACGAGTCTCCTTTTTGGTATGTTTGCCTAAAAAGTGGGACATGGGTGGACATAGGTTAAATGCTACAACCTTGACTAATTCGAAATTCAGCAATATGAATTGTTGTCCCTGGATTAAGGGAGAAAGATAGAAAACTTGAAATATGGGACCAAATCTGAGTTTGGTGGCAGTATTAGTGAACAGCTATCTATACACGGTAGATGCTTTGGTTGCTACAGAATAAGCCTAAGCAATGATTACATGTTTCCTACCTAAGGCAGATACTTTCAACAGAAATGGAAATCCATGAAAGGAAATCTAACTGTTTCTAAGTATATAACTGGAATTTAGGTCACGCCTTGAAAAAAAGAAAAATATTCAACAAGAAAAGGAATGGATGATAGTTCACTAACTTCTTCATTTGAAATTCTCGAAGTCACGGAGTTCTCCAGATGAGATACAATTAAAACATGCCAAATTCCTGAAAAAATTAGTCTGTTTCATAGGTGCTTATGCCAGAGCTGGAATTGAAAGTTGACTGAAACTGCAAGCATGTTGAGATACATCAGGGAACGCAGCAATACAGCTTTACTGGGTGTAGGACACACTCTCAAGAACTTCTTCCCATTCTGGTGTTACCACCTACCTGCAAGGTGTCCTTGCTAAACACTGCCAGTTTTTCAAGTATCAGAGAGTAAAGGTGGGTGAGATGAGACGATTTGAGCTTTTCCCAGCTGCAGTTCTGGCAGAGCAGCACACACTGCAGATGATGAGGTGCACAGAATATTACCTGGCCTCACCTGAAGCAGAGATGCCTTCACGTAGGTTTTATTTTGCAGTGTACATATCATATTGGAAGGCAGAGTGGCATGGTTCATAAAGGAATAAATAAAGGAGAACTAAGTTGAAAGTATTTGGGGGTTGGAATTTAGATATAGAATTCAGGGGATTAGAAAAGATTGAAGACCTGGGGATGTGGACATTAGTGGTGGTGGGAAGACAGCATTCCTTTTCCAATGACAGCTGTTACATAGAAATGCTCTTTCTGTGGAGGTCTGATTGCTGGGAATGGGAAGAGAGAGGGAGTTCCTGAAGAAGTTGGTAATGAGATTGGGAATCTTAAATCTAGTGCTGTGAAGCAACAACCAGACTTCCTTAGGTTCTTCCTTAGATGGTGGGAAAATGGCATTGCAGCAAAACCATGGCCAGAGGGCAGAAGACTAGAAACAGCCCATCAAGGGGAAGCAATTAAGGAAGGATTAATGAGAAGGTTTTTTCAAATAATTTATGATCTGAGTGTCCCAGGTTACAAAAATCTGATTAAACTGCAAATCTCACTGGTATATCTCCCCATGTATCCAGGACATTTCTTATGTTTTCCCTTGTTGTCACTTGTGAGTTCATCACTGCAGACACATTCAAGGAAAATTGGAGAATATTAATTCTTTTATGCATTTAGACCTGTAAAAACCTTTGCTTACAACCATTAGCTTTTCAGTTTGTCTCCTTTTGTATATTTTTCCTTCCTCCCTGTATTATAATTTCCCCCAGAAGCATTGCCCAATTTTTACTGCTGTGCTATGCTCTTATAAATCTGATTGTTCTTCATTTTCTGTGTTTCTGCTCTGGCAATAACATATTTTTTCCTGATGTGAGGTGAGCATCAATGTTTCTTTTTTTTTTTTTTTTCTGATTTTACTTCTTTTTTGGTAAATGGGTTGTAAAAAAACCTATAATTTTCATTTCAGATGCCAGGAGTGAGTTGACAAAGAAGACTTTCTGCATATTCTACTGCTCTGCCTGGAAGCTAAAGAAAAAATAATCCTTTTGTACGCCACATGAAGCAGGTGGAAGTCTTTTGCAATGAGAAGGATGTGAAAACTTTGTGAAAATGATGCTGTTTAATACTTTCCCATGGCATAGGTTAGCTCCCACACGTGTATGCTGGTTGAATTATACATTTTTTATTAAAGCCATATGCTTCAGAATGATTTTGTAGCTGATGATACCCTAGAAAATGTACAGTTTGTCACTGAATTTATTAGCAATGCATGCCACAGTCCTAGGCTGGGTGCTGCATATCACAAAATACAGAGAGGCAGGCCATAGTCTGTTCAGAGACTGCTTATTTCTAAGATGCAGGCATTTAAAAGAGTAGTAAAGGGCATATTATTATGCAGACTTTCAGGGATATTACATCTTTTTGGAGAAATATGATACAGATATACTGCTAGCAATCCACAAAGAGGCTATAGGCAAGCCATGTGCTAGACAATGTGGATTTTAAAATACGGAGATAAAAATTGGTTCAGTGAATACTTAGAAGTAATATATGGAGTCTAGGAGGAAGGCTGCTTAGCTGAATTTAAAAAAATGAAGAAATTCTTGCACCCCTTTTGGACTTTGGGGGGCAAAGTCATTACTATACCTTCCAGATATCTATCTCATTGGAAAATGGAATTTCTCATTTAGTTCAGGAAGCATTGTAAATGTTTAGTTCCTGAGAAAACCTTTACCTATGGGCACCTCATTCTTATTAATTCTTGCTGGTTTTCATCAGCATCAGAAAATATATTGTCAAAAATGTCATCATAAAACGTATTTAATTTCCCCCACAATACTGCTGACTTCATGTGTGTTCTTTTTCAATCAGAAGAGAAATCTAAATTCTTTATAAAACAGAAGAAAGATCAGCTTTTTTTTTTTGCCTTTTTTTTTTTTTTGAGAGGGGGGAGGGTTAAAAATATATTGATTGGTTGGTTGGTTTGGGGTTTTTTAAAATGTTTTCATTGTGAGGCCCTCATTCCCTGAGGGAATGGCCTGAAGTTGTGTCAAGAGGGTCTTAGTTTGGATATTAGAGAAAGGTTCTGCCCCCAGTGGGTGGTTGGACACTGGAACAGGCTCCCCAGGGAAGTGGTCACAGCACCAAGCCTGAGAGAGTTCAAAAAGCATTTAGTAAATGCTCTCAGGCACATGGTGTGACTCGTGGGGTGTCCTGTGCAGGACAAGTATTTGGACTTTGGTGATCTTAGTGGGTCACTTCCAACCCAGAATATTCTGTTATTTTGTGATATTAAAAATTAAAGACATGGGCAAATTAATAAAATAAATTCTCAACAACTCTAACTTTAGAAATATAGTCTGTGAAAATACTGAGTTGTTATATATTAAGAAAAAAGTTAATTTACTGATTAGTTACTTTCTCACTGACTTGGCCAATTTTTCTGAAATAAAACCCAGAGTAGGAGGGTAATACATACCACGAAGAAAATTTGTATGTAAGGTGAATGAAGGTGAGAAGTGCTCTTAAATCACAGAAACAAACAAACAAAAAAGTGAGATTGAGAGCTGGGCAAGAACCAAATGAGCTAGGAAATCAAAAGGCAACATAGCTTCACAAGGGCTCTTCAGATTTCACAGTGACTCAGAAGCTGAATGCCTCATAACCTATAAGCAGAGGAATGTGAGAGTGAGAAAAGTACCTTCCCTCCTTCATTCTGCTACATAAACTACTTAGATTACATAAAAAATACTCCATCTATTTATTACATAATAAAAATTCTTCACCCCACTACTTAAACAAAAGCCAGTTGAACAAAAATCTACCTGATGAAAAAAAAATACTACTTGCTTAGCAACAAATGGAATAAAAGCAAAGGAAATTTTGAACTGAGTATGAGAGTCACTGCCTCAGATCTGCTTCTTGGGTGGGGTTTCGATTATGCCTATTTCCTGGAACAGAACCCACAGTGAATTTGACTTAAAAGTGTCAGCCCAGCTCTGGAATGGTTTCTGACACTTCAAAATAGCTATCACATCATAGGCAAGGGTTTTTTTGCTGTCAGAATCGACACTGGAAAAGAAGTGCTTTTTAGATTGTGCTACTTGATTAAAAAAAATCATCTGAGTGGGTATATAATTAAATGTTTGGCATCTCAAACATGTGCAAATTTGGTCTGAGCAGGTAAATCAGCTCAGCATCAATAACAGTGTAGAGGGTATGCAGTACAAGAACACACACAAAAAATATAAAACCAAGAAAGCACATCCTTTTGCAAGCACTGAATAATAATCAACAAAATGGACTCTACAAGGACAGGTTACTGACGCAAAACTAAAGTAACCGTAAAACATACACACCCCCCAGAAAACCAACAGAATGCACATTAGAGATATTGCTTCTGCTTTCCTATTCCCAAACTTCCTAGGAATTACTACTTCATAAAGCAGTTCTTCAACTCTTTCCACATGATTAAATTTTGGTTATCTCGCTGCAGCAGGATAATTGTATGCAGATCTGTAAGAATTTAACATTGTTATCTCCTTTTAAATCTTTAATACACTTAACTTGTTTTCCTCTAAAAAGAACAAAGAAAAAACCCCCCCAAAACTGTGTATTTGGATCTTCATATTTGAAATGTGTTATTGCTTACTTTGGCAACAGAAATGGAAAGTTTTGCTGAAAGGCTTGACAGATTATCAAAATGAATCCCCCCGGGTTTTAAAATCTTTTGGAGAGCTGAAAAATTCAATTAAAATTTTTAGATACCATTTGTTTATACAATTTATATGACAGTATCAAAGCTTTGGATCTGGTCTTTCTAGTATAAGCTTTAAGCTTACAGAAGTGCTTATTGAATATATTTTCTTCATAAATCTGTCTGATCTGTTGACTTGGTTTGTACATCACCCAAGGGAGGAACAGGAAGTCAGGACATGAACTCTGCGTTTCAAGGTGACAGTCAGGTGACTATAATTGCTTCTGTGTAGTTCCAATGAGACTGAAGTTGAGCTTCAGGTATTCCCCTCATATATACCCGGAGGCAATATACCCGTTCCTTTCCACGTATCTACCTCCCTCTTCTTCCTACTGTGTTAAAAAGGAAAGGTAACAAGGAACCTGTCATGATCTGCAACACCCCGTAAGATGGAATGCCACACCTCATTCACTTCTTCCAGTCAAGAAGACATGGATGAGACACCAACCCCTTTGGCATCATGTATTTAAGAACCTTATTCAACTAACAGAGAAAGGCAGAGCCCTCATTCACTCACATGAGACCACACAAACATCTGTGGTTCTATGTGCAGGGAGGTAGGATATTGCACAGCAGCAACGCACAAGACAAGGCAAGAAGAGAGATGCAGCTGAAAAGAAAGTACAGTTATATTGTTCTCAAAAAAATAGAATGTGGAGCACATTTTTCCTAACATGGTGGATGATGATCCATGGTAAAAAAAATTATTTTGGCAGAGTTAAATAACCAGACTTCAAATATTCTATGATCTAAACTATTACCCTGATCTGAGTTTTTCTAGAGCAGTCCTATATAGCAGGAATCTCTTTTATATATGATGAAAAGACATTAGATTATAAAAGGTATCAGCTGCTCATGGTTAACATTAGAAGCACTCACAGGTTTTCTATTATTATGATGCATTTTCTCATCATGGGGAAGTGATATATCATGTTATTTAAAGTCCATATTAAGGGCAAGAATATGGGCTGCCAGAATAAGAATCAGCTGTAGATGCTGTATGAAGGTAATTTTTTGGTCTGTGCTCAGGTGCTCTACCAAGTGAAGCCAACTCCATCATGAGAGGCCTGGAACTGCCTCCTGTGTGTTTTAACATCCATACATTCATTTTGCCTCACAGCTGAAAATACTGCAGGTCTCAGGTGGTGTAAAGGTCACTAACTGAAAGTATGAAATGAATGATGTTTACAATCGTAGCTGGAGAAGGAATGGTTTTTGGAGTACACCTATTGCTTTTCAGATACGATTCAGTTAGAATGGCAGAAAATATCAATAATTATCTATTCTCTGCAATCAAAATTCAAATTAAATGTCTTATGATCTGTGCATAATCTAGCAAGCAACTAATCTTTGTATTCTTGCAGGCAGTACACATTTTGCAATATGACATTTTTGTACTGCACAATAACCAGAGGGAGATATTTTTTCTTTCCTGTGTATTCCTAGAAATAAAGAAAGGAGGACACTAAAGTAAATAATTTTCTGGCTGGTTTCACTCAAAATCTTCCATGGAATCTGCTGATAACTTGAAAAGAATTTAATAAAAAGTTGGAGAGATTGAATAGGATAAGTGAAAAGAACCAAAGTGATGAGAAACTCTGAAAGATCAATCTAGTGAAGTACACTGAGGTTCAACAGAATCTGTTGAATTAGACTACTCTCAAACCACTTCAGCTGAATGTGGACCCTGGAGTGCAATTTGCAGTGGTACCAAATTGATAGAAATTGTTTTTCTATAAAGCACCTTGGTGTGTTAGCTTTGATTAATCAGAGGCAATTATCACAGCTAATGGAGCATAGCTACAAACACAGAAAACGCAGTCACATCAAAGTTCACAGGCCTCTTGCACCTGAAGTTCCACAGCAATGTGCTCCACAGGCAGGCCAATTTGTGCTTGCTATTGTAACTATCTTTTCTAAGCACCACAGTTATCATGTGTTTGCTTCAATACCAGATGAGCTCGGTCACAAACACCTCCGCACTTTGGAATTTTGAAATAACTTGACTATCAAGTATTGGAACAGGCCACCCAGGGAAGTGGTTGAGTCACCATCCCTGGAGACATTTTAAATATATGTAAATGTGATGCTTAGTGGCATAATTTAGTTGTGAACTTGGCAGTGTCAGGTTAACAGTTGGATTTGATGATCTTAGGGGTCTTTTCCAGTCTAAACAGTTCTGTGATTCTATGACTGTGTGACTAGCTTTCTGTTAACATTCAAGCAACAAGATGTATAGGTTTCATAGTGCACTTGGACCATTACTAGGGTCCTAATCCAACTCAAAGTTTTGGGGTAAATCAGTGCCAAGCCGAATTAAAAATGAAGTCTTTCAGATGGAACAGTTGCTGGTATTCCAGGGGCTAGACTTCAGTGAACTATTTAATCCTTTTGGACACGCCGCTTTAAAATATTTCTGGCTAAATACTGCCTGGTATAGAGAACTGGGTTGGATTCATAGTCTCTACTGAGTTTACCTGCAATGGACTTTAGTTTTTGCTGTCCTCATCTTGGGGGGAAGTAATCTCTTCAACCACATCAGCTAATTCCACATTGGAACTGGAATCAAGGTCCTTCCCTCCCTGTGCTAATCTTAGAGATGTTTGCAATTGAACTCATTGACGGTCTCTATAAATACAGCAAGTTATGGTTGTGGCAAGTCAGTGGATTTATTCAGCCAGCTCTGCAATGGGAGCTGTGATATCTGACAAAAGAATCAGTAGTCAAATGGAGGCAGCAAATTCTTATAGCTCCTTGCTTGGTATGACTGTGAGCCAGACTGTACATTAGCTGTTTCAAGGCCAAAAGGGTGACCTAAATTCTTATTGCCTGTGTTCAAGAGAACTGTTACATCACTTAAAATCAGGCTGAAAAAGTTCCCCTGAGCTGTGCTTGCAACCACTCTCTGCATGTTCAAAACCAGACACTGAAATGCAGAACATAATGTAATCACTGTTTTTTGGGAGTATTATTGTCTGTATTTAATCTTTTCCCAGGACACATCCTAAACATTTAATTTAATGGGCACTAGCAGTGAAATTTTGTTATAGAATTTTACCATATATTACAGCTAGACCCTCCAAAAACAAAGAGTAACTGTTTCCTTATAAAAGCAATCACAGCAGCTCACCTTGAAGACCCATTTCTTTCTTTTCCTAAGTGCTGTTGGAAATAATCCAAATATACTGGAAATTATGCTTTTGATTTTGCAGTCAGGAAATGGGGACATGGAATACAGCTCAGAAGATACTTTCAGAGCTGCAGAACTGATCCCTTGTTTACATGGCTGTTACACTACGATCCAGAATCCTCAGAGAGGAGCCTATATACCCTGTGCTCATCATGGGGTGGTCTGAGCTTCTCCAAATGGTGACGCAATTACAGCAGCTACTTAGAGGAAATACTTACCCTGAGGATGAACCTCTAACTCTGAACATCAAGGCAAGCTGCTGTCAACCACAGGGAGAAAGACCTGCTCGATGCAGGGCACCGGTTTAAGAGCAACCAGTGTCACATGGTGACGCCAGTCTCTGCCTTTTGCACAGTAGAAATAGGGAATCGGGAGGGAAGGGTATAACTTCACTGCATCTCACTCCCCCTAGGGCTTCATCTCTAAAACTAGGAGCTGGACTCAAATTAGGGAGTGCCATGTTCTGGCCTGTGGTGCTGTCTTTCCATCTATCCAGCAGCAGACCATAAACCAATACACCCTGTCCTCCACAGAGAAGGTTTCATGAGAAAAGGAAAGTCTCATGCATTCCAGCTCTGCTGGGGTAGACAATGAGGGATTTTAAGGCAAAATGAGTAGGAAAATTTTTGTTTTGGTTTGTTTTCCATGTGATGATATTTCTCTAAGGCTAACATTTTCCTCTGTTGTATTGTGAATTGTACATACTTGTGGCAGTGATGGCTAAGAGAATGTTGACTGCCACAGTAAACTGTGCCAAATGAAGAAAACTGTGCAGAATGAACCAACTGCTGAGCAGAAAGATGTAGAAGTTCCATTTCTTATTGAAAGGTATTGCCATCTCTATAGAAAATTGATTCCTTCAACACACAAATCTACAAAACTGCATTAGGAATACAGAAAAAATATCCTCCTTTAAAGGCAAAAGCAGCAGAACGTCGTTATTTTGTCAGGTTTGCAAGTTTCTTTTTTCTTTTAAAAAGCAGTTGTAAATGAGTATATTTTTAAAATTGTAGAGACGGCAAAAATGGGAAAAGTTTGGGATCCAAAAAAACCCTAGGGTCTAGCTCAGCCTGCCACATTAGCTATGGCTTAGCAATGTGCATTATGCAAATACAGCAAAGAGCCTTTTTAAACCTGATTAAAGACCTGACCTACAGATTTAGTAGGGCCATCTTAATATTGTGCATGAAAGGAATGTCCTGTGCTGGGGACTAAGATAGTGAGGAAAAGGAGAAAATACTTTGGGTTTAATTTTCTAATGCTAATTCCAAAAATAAATAGATTTGTGGGAAAAAATAAAGAAAAATGAAATTCAGAACTGATGACCTGTACAGTCTTTGCTTTGACAATTGTCCCTCATCTGCAGTTCTCTAAGTAGCAGATAAAGATAATATGCAAAATGTCAATGATGCATGAAAAACTTTTAATTTTTTTTTCTATCTATCTTATTCCAACCAAAATTTTATCTGTAAGGGAGATTTAATATTTCTTTCTAAATAGGGAGACAAAGCATTTTTTATGTTTTTAAGTATTAGCTTTCATTACATTTATCTTCTACAAGAGAGAGAGGGAAGTACATTTATAGTATGATGAGTTAAGAAAATGCAGACAATATGAAAATATAGGTTCTCAATATGAAGAGAATATTTTTACAGGTAGCATTTTCCACTTCAGAAAACTTCTTGCTGCTGTTGTATTGCTCCATTTGTGATGTAGGATGAGAATTGGTTGGGAAGGAGTGCTGCTTGCAGCTTAGGCTGTTGAGATAGATGCCCTCATTTCATTTGATTGTATAAGCTTTCAGATCTGAAACTAGGCTGCTGATGTAAACAGTTGATCAAATCAAAATGCCTTCTTGGACAATAAGGAAACAAAAGCTTTACCTGCTTATTTTTTTTAAAAAATCCTTGTGCTAAAAGAAAAAAATAAAACAACAGAAAAAAGAGAGGAAAGATAGGAAAGGTGAAGGCACTCTTGTGAAGGGAATTTTCTTATCATAAAAATGTTGTCAGCTAATAGAAGAATAGGACAGTTGAACCAGCTCTTTGAAAATCCATGTGACATTGGTAACAGAGTGAAAGTGGATAAGCAATTTACACGGTGTAATTTACTCTTTGAACATTAGTTTTACATTGAGGAAATATCCATGATCAGACTACAAATACTTTGGTTAGAGTTACTGCATTTGAGGATAGATCTTTTATAAGCTGATCACAAATAATCCTGCTGCAGGTATATGTATCTCCTAGCTTTGAAACAGGATCTTTAATGCTTGTTTTCCATCACAGCTTTTGAATATCTTGACTAAGTTTAACCCAGAAAAAAAAAAAAAAAAGCTGCAAGCCACAAGGATCTAAATTCTCTGGGTTAAATCTGTTTAGGAATGGTACTGCATACCAAGGATTAAAGATTTCTGCTAAGTGTGTATCCCTTCTCCTGTTCTGATCCCCCTTAACTTTGTCCTCTGTGATACCATTAGGAAAACTGCAATCAAAAAAGATTTCAGTTTGATTTACTTCTAGAGTTTTAGGTAAGTATCTCTAGCAGTTTTGTACTCAGAGCACATGCAATTCACACAGCTCAAATTAAAGCATAGAGCCTCGTTCTGAATTTGTTGTAGGAAATTCTAAGAAAATGAGTCCAAGAAAAATCTTACAATTCTGCAGGTTTCTATGCTATGTTTTAAAGGCTTGCAAGGTTAGAATGAGATTTCAATGACAAGACATTGGAAACTGACTGAGGCAAATTTGAGTATTGATAGCAAAGTAACTCAGTGAATGTCCCCTGTCAGGCACTGACAGCTGATGCAGGTTCAGTACATAGTGAGTACTCCCAGTTCCATCAGTCTGTCTCCATAATGCCATTGCTCATAATACTATATGCTGTCATTTTGGTCTGAGGCACAAACAATGGATTTGTTCTGTGAAAAACAAATATTCCCTATGCTTTGTGTCTTCAGAACAACAGCAGACACAGGTCAAAATAAGGATGGGCTAAGTGAAAGCTGAAATGAATTGTTTAGCATTTAATTTTGCTAAGCCACAAGATAAATAATGATTAGGCAATCCACGTGTGGTCACCCCTTGTTCCTGCTGCTAATAATCATACTTGTGGCACTAAACAATTTATATAGCCAATAATATATCAGCCCTGCAAACAAATATGAATCAGTGAACCAGCTGAAAATTCTGTCTGAAATGCCCTTCCTCCACAAAGTCAGCAGAGCATAACACATCAAAATAAAGGTCAGTGCAACCCCAGTTGGAACATCCCTAGTTGCCTTTGATTGGGTTTGACTCTGAGTCTCATTTATCAATGTAAGCCACTGAAATGATCTCTGTATTTCCAAATTGTTTTTAATTTGTTCCACTGCAGTCCTTAAAAAGGAAGACAGTAACTTCTCTTTCTTTGTTCACCATTTTTGCTTCCTCCAAATAGTGTCCAGATTTGCTTTTCAGCTTTCCAGAAGCAGGGAGAACTCCATTAGCATTACTACTGCTACTACTACAACTAATTGTTATTATTATTACTATTACCACTATTTCTGAATTTCTAAGTTACTCTCAGATACACCACAACAGAAGTCTGTAAAATAACAGGGAATCTGCAAGACCACGGCTCCCAAATATTATTTTTGTCTTAACTAAAGCCATTAGAAAAGGCTAAAATTGGGAGATTTATAAAGTTTTTTTCCATTTTTCTGGCAGACAACTAAGAGAAATGGGACCGAACATCTACAATACGTGCTTTTATCTTAAAGGCCAGTAAAACTGATAAAAAGGGTAAGAGCAGGAGATGGCATGAGCTGAAGAAAACGACAATAAACTTAAATAGATTTGGTAGGAACCTAGCCTCCTTTTGCTAGTTCATAAAAAATGAAAGCTACCTTTAGGTAAAGGTCTTTCTTGAGTGGATCACAGGGCACACAGGTGTTCACTGCGGTCCAATTTATTTGATTAAATATTCATAGAACAGCTAAGGGCAAGATTTTCATCTGGTTTAATCAATGGGAACGTTGCCATTGTCTCCAATAGGAGTGCTTATGGCATGGTTTGCCTAAATGAGTGCAATGTATATTCCTCTATGCAGCCTGAGAATTCACACGCTTCAAGCCCATTTGCAGCTCTGTTTTCTATCCCTTTGATGATTCAATTGCCTCCACATTGTTACCTAGTGACATTTAAAATTCTTTATGGTATCTGAGGCAACCAAACAAAGTTTGTACATATATCACAGGACTTAATTGGAGCAGTGCCTCCTGGATTGGCAACAGCTGGCCAGGTTGTTTGCCCTAGGGCAGCTCAAATGACACTGGGTAACTAAATTAAGGCAAATGTTTCACCTCAGATTTTCTGGCCATAGATTTCGAGTCTTCCTCTGCCAAGGTTGCTTGCTGCTTAAGTCACAAAAATTAGTGAGGAGTTAATTTTCTCACAAGGAATCGTGCAAGGCAGAGTGTGGTTCTAAGCACTTGGTGGTGATGAGTCCATCTCCTTTTATCATTATTAGCTCTTCCAAAGGGAACAGATTCTAAAGTTCATGAGTCTGTCTCTTCTAGTGCTAAATGACAATGCATTTGAACCACCTTATGGTGCAAAACCAGAAGGGAAACACTTGCTCTCTTGACATTCATTCTCTAACCCAAATTACCTTTCCTTTCTCTTGCAGGGCCCACATACTGGTCATTCAGTTACAGAAGCATTTTGGCTATAGTGATAGCTCTTTCTTTGATGTCTGTCAGTAGCAATAAGGACACATCCTTTGCTGGTGTAACTTGACATATACCCAGTGAAATCACCTAGTACATTAGCTCATCACTTTTACCCTTGAACTAAAAGAAAAAGAAAAAGAAAGAATCTTTGCTTTTAGTGAGTAGCTGAAGCAGATAATACCTTTGGAAAGAAAATATAAACCTCAGATTTTGTGCTTCTTGGAATTCTGTGTTTTCCTTAGCAGCTGAGCTTAAAGGAAAGAGCAGTTTGGTAAGCATCACTTGCATAGTTTTATCAACAGCAATTAAAACATGAAATCATTGATTACCACAGAGTTAGTGTGAGTCTTTCTTCCCACCTGAATTATAATGTGGTTTGACAGTTAAAGACAGGTTTGTTGTTAGGTCTGAAACTCATGGTTCAATAAAGATTGAATATAAAGCTGGAACATGTTTTCAACCATGTATAAGAGCAAACCTTTGAATCCCTACTCTGTGCTCTCAGATTCTTGAAAAAGGTCAGGAGCTGGAACGAATATAGAGGGGTAGAGTGATTGACTTATAGGGATTTGTTCAAGGAGCTGAATGTTGATAACTTGGCCTGACAACTTAGCGGGATAACGTAACAGTTTTCAAGTACCTGAACAGGATAACCATGAAAATGTGCTAAGAATTATTAAAGCTGACAAAAAAGATATCAAAATCAGCATGCCAGACAGTAAGCAATAGCACTGCTTCCAGAGCATTTTGTACACAAACACCTTTACAGAGCTTAAACAGTCAAAGTACTGATCAATCAAGATCAAGTTCCAAAACCAAATTCTCTGAAGATTGTTATTGATATTGTGATAGCCTGCAGAATTTCTTTTTTTTTTTTTTTTTTTTACTTGTTAGGGTTTTTTTAGCATTTTTAGCTAACGAGGGGTTTTAGCTATGTCTCAGGAAACTATGCATAGCAAGAGAGAAGCACACTCTATAATCACAAAAATATTGTCTTTTCCTCTAGCATGTCTTGCAATTATAAATGTTTTCTCTTTCTTACACAGTACACGGTTCTGCGAGCTTAAAGCATGCAACACAAAGAGTCAAAGGACCTGCAAGATACTATTAATTGAGGTGTATAACCTTACTCTTCCTTTGTCCATTTTTTTCCTTAAATAATAGGCTCGCCTCACAAGGAAATGAAAAAAGATGCTACAGCTAACCCCAACACATCTTGTTCTGTAGCTAAATTACTCAACTTCAATCATTTAACATCCTACTGTGGAATTCAGTCTAGGTATAATTGTGGTTTTTCACTTGCTTTCAGTTAAACAGAATTCCATTGTTTGGTTAAAACACTTGAGAAAAACATTGTGACCACTCTAAATAAAAAAGACCCCAAACAACCTTCCTCCATTCAAATCTGTTATGAAGCAACATAGACTCTGGACATAAAATTACTATCCACAATGATTTACCCTTGAAGATGTATTTCTTAGTACACGCACTAATGCTTTTAAAATGTAGTTTACCTAGGAATTGTACAGAAGTATTTAATTTCAAGTGATTTTTTTTCTTGCTTGCCCCAGAGAAGGGACTGCTGTTAGTTTCAAACATGCTTTTTCCTCATGAAAAACATTTAAACCATTCTATAATTTATTAGGAATTTCAAATATATTTCTTTTTAAATTTCAGTTTAATTAGAATGCTGATATCTAGTTTACAGTTTTAGGAAATGAAAATATTCTCTTTGCTGTAATCAAAGGCAAGCTCCAGTCAAGCTTCCTCTATTACTTTTCCAGCAGTGGACTTCTAAAGATGTGTTGTTAAAAAGAGAAGGGGAAGAAAAAAGAGAAAAATATTTCTTCTTTGTGTCTTACAGTTTTTAATGCTCTGTGTTTAGAGTGCTGGCAAGAAGGGCAGTGTTATAAGCTCTGGAGGATATACTTGCAGTCCATGCAAACATTTGTTCATTAAAGATGAAACTGAGTTAACCAGCTCAGTAGTGAGACTCCAAATAGCACATCATGTACTTTGTGTACACAAGTACACAAGATGTACTTTGAATGAGTAAACCAGTTGAGAAACCACTTGTAGGACCTCCACTATATAAATTCTCAATTGTAAAGTCTCTGTCCCACCTCATCCTGGCAAATATGTACGATGAATGTGAGTTGCAACAGGATTGTTAAAGTTCCGCATTGAGGAGATACCATTTATCCCCAAAGTGACCATCAGCTGTAGTTAGCTTTTACCACAAAGAGGAGAGGTTTTTACCTGCTTCTTGTATAAACATACCAGATAGCTGTAGCAATGGGGCAAACACCCTCTTTCCTGCTTGCCTACCTCATTGTATTAGACACATTTCTCTGAAAATTAAACTGTCTTAAAATTAGACCTAAAGTGAAAGGGGGTAGGTTTTGATAAGATATGAGGGAGAAATTCTTTACTGTGAGAGTGGTGAGGCATTGGAAGAGGGTGCCTGAGAAATTGTAGATGTCCCATCTCTGGAACTGTACAAAGCCAAGTTGGATGGTGTAGTGGAAGGTGCCTGTGGCCATGGCAGTGGGTTTGGAATTGGATATGTTTAAGGTCCCTTCCAATTCAAGCCATTCTGTGATTCTATGATAATACAAGTTCAACTAGCATCAGATACCCAAAGAAGAATTTTCTGATCTCTTAAATGGGCACTGCCTTTCCAGAAGGCATCTTTATGTACTACTTTTGGAGAGTCATTTATGTCTTTCTGTGTTATAGAGGAGGGAATACAGGAGATCAGAAATAGGTAAATCTATAATCCTGTAGCTTGGTGTCAGCTCACAATAATTACAAGGCTGCTTTTATAAGCCATTTTACTGAGACATTTTATCACTTTGAAGCCAAATGAAACATTCCACATATTTTTTTGAGCCAGCTAAGATAAAAGAAATATCTAAGTCTATCACTATACAGCTCAGGACACTTCTATCTCAGCTAAACTCTGAATGTTATCACTGAAAAGCTTATTCTGCTTTGGGTTACATCTTTCTAATTGATTTTACTGTATTTCACATCTATGTATTTTTCAGTTCTTTTCAAGCTTCCTCATTTTCTTTTCTTATTATCCCTTCATTCATCAGGTCTCTTTGTATTCCTCTGTGTAGTTCAGAGTTGTAAAGGCACTTTTCTCCAGATCTTTGCACTTCCATTAGCTTATAGTCCAATGGTACTGAGAGATCTTGTTATTACTATTTCATACTGCTCATTGCCATGAGACTAATTTCTTCTCTCATGGAACTTCAAAAAGTCCATCAAAAATCCTGTCTCTTTATATTTAGATCAAATGTTGAGAGGATTTGTTATAAACAATAATTAAAATCTCAAAGCATTCATTGCAAAGACCATTTTGTGAAAGTTGTACTCAGACTTTAAGACAGTATGTAACCTCAAATGACACAACAGGCCACATTCAAAGCTGATTGTATTTTGGTACAATTCTGCTGAGCTAAATTGAGCTGAACCTGTGTATTCAGGAACTCAATCTAATCTGAAGTTGAAATGTGAACATGAAAATGCATCAGATAAAGCACTGCTGTCCTGTTAACGAAATTTGATGGCAACAGTTCATTTAATGTTCAAGATACACACCACAGACATTGCCAAAGGCAAATCTAATTAGCTGTGTGAAGAATTCCTATAGATCTGTTCTCACTTACAGAAATGTAATAAATGAGAGTAGAACTATGTCAATTTGCTATATTAACTTTTAAGCTGGCTTCAGAATGATGCATTCAGAATTAAAAATTCCAACAGCTGTGGATGTCTGTAGAATAATAAATGCTTCATTCTGTACCAGGACATTATTGAGATCTTTATTAACTATGCTGTATATTTGAATTGAGTTATCTTCTGTGTATTTTAATGCATATTTAAGTCTCAAAAATACAAAAAAGACAAGAGACTATATATAAGCTTTGTAGACACCACACAGTCCTTTGGCCATAGCTGATTACTCAATGCAATTAATTAAAACTAAATACTGGCTCATATTCATCACTTATCAGAAGTTTATTTGAATAACAAAGGGCATAAAATGCAAAACTGCATCATGAAACAGAATGGACATTCAGTCTGCCAAACACAAGTATTCATTAGGGCTATATTAGGTCATGGCTACTTGAAGGATATTTTAAATGCATAAGAATTTGAATGAATAGTAAAGTATCTTTGCAAGCTGATGTTGCAAATTAAGATAACTGTTCTAAATAAACAAAACCACAAGTTCCACAGTGCAGTGGTGCATATTAATGAGGACATCCAGGGGATGGATTTCCCCGCCCAGGNCTGGCCCCCGGGCGGCCAAGCGGTCAGTGACACCACAGACCTTAGTGTAAAACTCAAGCTTCAGCCAATTTGAATTATTTTCTAGAGGTATTCTTTTTTTAATGAATAAATATTTTCCAAATAATTTTTGAGAAGCAGGTACACAACAGTGGCAGATCTCCATGAGATGTATCTCTGTGTGTGTGTGTGTGTGTGTCGATTTAAAAAATGAATGGGCTCACAACACTGCTTGAAGCATATCTTAGACAGATTCAGGTCTGGAGGACGTCAAAACATGAAATATTCTGGCCAAAAAAATAAATCCATTCTGTAAAAATGGCTAAAATGGCCAATGGCTAAGTGTATATTGCACAGATGTTTACAAAAAGAGAAAAATAAAACTTACGTCTTTGATGGACTTGTACGTAATTTTATCTTCTGTCTGCCTGAAAAAATGATACCTTTCTGGTTGTAAATGTTGGGAATTTTATGGAAACAGAGAAATTACCACTGCACTGTTTGAGCTTCATGAATGTTCCCCTAAAGAAATACTATTTTTTTTTATTTCAGAGAATCATAGAATGGCTTAGGTTGGAAGGGACCTTTAACATCACCTAGTTCCAATTCCTCAGCCATGGGCAGAGAGGCCATGATCAGGTTGTTCAGGGCTGCATCCAACCTGACCTTGAACACTTCCAGGGATGGGGCATCCACTGCTTCTCTGGACAATCTGTCCCACTGCCTCACCATCCTCCAAGTAAGGAATTTCTCCCTCATATCTTATCTAATCTGATAAAAATCACAGAATATGCTGACCATTGCTCCTTGTCCTGTCACTATCTGACCATATAAAAAGTCCCTCTCCCTCCTTTTTGTATGTCCTCTTCAGGTACTGAAAAGCCTCAATGAGGTCTCCCTGGTAGATATAAAGATAAGTGGTACAAATATATTGCTAAAACCAGGCAATTTTGGTGTCTCTCTATGCGTTTGTATACATGTACACATCTCTCTGTGCATCTGTCTATCATCTATCTATCTATCTATCTATCTATCTCTCTCTAATTCTCTATCTCTCTATCTCTTTTTTTCATTATAGGTACTTCAGGAAGAGTTATGCCTAGTTATTTCCTTGTCCAAAAGAAAGCAGAAGATTGGATATTTATCTTCCCTTGTGTAGTTTTCAGCAGCAGGAAAAGATCTGTTTCTGCAAACCGGGGTTGAAGTTACCTTTTTATATTTGGCTCGGACAACTCTTCAGCTAAATTGGAATCTTTTCTCCTCTAAAATAGTCTGAGCTGACTCCTCTACTCTGTCTACTAGACAGAGTACTCTTTCTTCCACCTGAGCTGGAATCACTAAACCTCTTTTGAACTTATTTAGTGTACAGAGATACCTCTTGTTTATAGGATTCCGTTCCTCTGCAAAACGGTAGGTGTGTAGGTATTTACTGCTCCTATTCCTTAAAGATTCTTAAATAAAATTACTGGTTTTACTGGTATATTTCTTCTTCCTTGACACGCCTTGCATTCCAGGTGTACAGCTTACCCAGTACCTTTGTTTTATCTCAGCAGAATGTTTCATATCTCTGAACTGCATGTTTGTGTACATGAATTTTCTCAGCATTTCTAGTTTTCTGAAAAGCAATGGTATTTTGAATTGTATGCATTTAAAAACAGGGATTTATAATCATCTTATTATACATAGGCATTCATCTCTTTTTGTATGCTTAAACAACACAACAGTGAAATTGTGAAAGGAGGCATTTGTAACACAACTCTGCCTTCTGTTAGAGATAAAAAAGCAGTTTTCATATGAGACATAGCACATTATTGAAATCATTTGATTTATTAGTTGCTTTGTCTTAAACCTTTCTTCCATGATAACAAAAGTAAATGAGTTTATGTTTATTTCAATATATTAATCTGCTTTAATTACTTGAAATAAAATATTAGTGATTTGCACAAAATAATACTGCAGGCACCAGTTGCCAATTTAATTTTGGTTAAGAAATTAATGTTGTGTATGAACTGTGGGAGAAACTGTATTTGAGAATTTAGTTTTTTCAATCCACTTGTTTCATGAACACACACACTCACCATCCCCTTAGACATCAATAAATTTAAATTAAATGTTTTCCTTATTGGTATCCTGCTGACTTTTAGTTTCTGTTAATCCCAAATGAAATGTCAAAATATAGCTAAGTCTCTGTAGTTCGATCTAATGCCAAATAATCAAAGGTTAAAGATTATGTTATAAAAATGTGGTTTTATTTAAATCTTAGCACTCAAAGGCATTTAATAAAGTACTGAAAAGACCTTCACATGCTGCCACAGACATTATGATTATCTAGGGTTTCCGTGTAAAATGTCAGTAGATGACCATTTTTTGTAATTTAGAAAGATTCTAATTTGTAAATTAAAATAATGTTCATCTGGAATGATCTTACCAATTTTTTTTTCCTTGAAGTTATAAATCACAATTATGAAGAATTGACTGAAATGGTATATTGAAGAAGATGAGTAATTTTATAGAGGAAATTAAGAGTATATATTATTATTTTGGGGAGTTATATTATTTTTCATATACATTTTGCCCTTGTTGAATTCTAAAAAATCTTACTTATGAACAAATTACAGTCAAAGCACTAAGTAAACCTAGTGAAGTATTTCTGGTCTATGATGAAAGAAAAGGATTGGAAGAAATAGGCTTATTAGATACATTTTATGGTTCTAGAAAAATTTCAAGTGAAGTGGTTTTTGAAATAATAAACAACAGGCAAGAAGTAATTGAGAAATAAATTATACATTATTTTAAATAGTTGACAAAGTTAAGGAAGAAGTTCTGTCTTCAATATGCATTATTTAATATGAAAGTATGGGATAGCAAATCTCTCCTTGATTTTTGAGAGAATGATCCTTGTAAAAAAAGCAACTCAGGGACTTGACTTTCACCAGGATGCTCAGGTTTCTCCACACTTCCTGCCTGGAGGAAAATGTCTACAGATTTCCTATTGGGAAATCCTTTCCATATGGGGATAAAAAAGGAATAGAAAGCCTTGGAAATACTTGCTAGTGATTTCTGAATCTCCCACAGAGTGACTGGAGCCGTTGCAGAAATGTCCATAAATTCCAGATGTTTCACTGTCGAGAATGTGTTAGTCCTATTGCGCAGAGAGAACCTGGGAATGGCACAGCTAATCCAACACATACAGGATATGCTGAACTCTTGAGCATGAGGACATTGAGCGTGTTGGTCGAAGGCTTCCACAGTACCTCGGTCTTTTCTTTTTTCCTCAAAAAGGATGTTTCCTTTCTTAGTACTTTTGTGAATATGCTTTTCTTCAACACCTTGAAACTTTATACATAAGGAAGGTCTTTTGTGATAGTTGCTGACTATTTGTTTCACACTTAGACTGAGGAATAAAAAATAATAAAATAATTGCATGTAACAAAACCAAAACACTAAGAAATATCACATAAAGTACTCCTTGTACAGTGATTGTGAGTGGTAGAAAAGAATCTCAATCCAAAATTTTTATGTCCTCTTCAAAACTTTTGATTATTAATTTGAATATAAGAGTTATTCTAATGAGGATTATTTTAAAATAATTTTCCTCATGATCTTTAACAAATAAACCAAATTTTCACTAAAACTTCAGGTATAATAATGTTTAACTAATGACCCAAAAGCACTTATATTTGATGAACCCACCTTCTGCAGCTGTGAGGTAGATAGGCGCGGCTTAGCCAGCTCTAATCTAGAAAACTATAGCATAAGGGAGTTGATGACAAATGACAATGATTAGCTACAAACCTGTCATAATTTTGGAAATGAAGGACAAAGCTATATCTATACTGGCAAACAAGGTCAGACATGAACCTGAGTACCAGGCTGACATAATTTTGCTTGCCCCAGTGTTAGTGGGATTTCTTGCTTAAATTTTTGAAGCCCTTGGTAGGGAAATAATTCACCTGTGACATTATTTCCTTTAGGTTTTTGTTTTGCTTTGTTTTGTTTTTTAATTTTATCATTACTATTCTTAGTTTTTTCTATTAAGAAAATCGTATCTACCTAGTCTAATGATTTTTCAAAATCTCTACCTGTAACAAATTAAGCTATAAATAGGCTTGTATGCATTTCAAGTCTGGATGCAACCTTTAAGATGCAACACTCTCCCCTCCTTTACAGAAAGTTGATGTGAAGTTTAAGGAATCAAAATTTCAAAAACTTATGTTCAGAAGGGTAAGATTAGAAAGTTTCTGCATATTCATCACAGTTGGTGAATTGTTCTCCTGAGACCTGATGTGCTATTTCAAGTGCTGACTTAACTAAAAAATGTGATTATATATCACACATTTATTTTAGTGATTATACTGAGAAGTAGTGAGGCTAGTTAAAATTCTGCTACACCTCACAGAGAAGAAACAGCTTTGAGTATACTCAGTACTCCCACATCCTGCAATAAATGGATTAAAAGCATTGAGAAGCTGTAAATTAGTCACACAGTCACTTATTATTGCTAAAGTACATTATTAATTTCAGAAAAACAATTTCCAAAATGAAACACTGTGATCTCTTTTTTATCTTGATTTCATAACAATAGAAAAAGGAAGCTAGTAGATAATTTAGTGAGGTCCACTGCTTAATTTAGAAAGAAGGTTCAACTCTTGTGCCAAAGAGCTATCCTTGTGCAAACAGATAAGCTAAAATGGAGAATCATGTATTTTGAACACTTTCTTTAAGAAGATGTGATTTTCTTTTCAGTAACAAATCAGATGTTACTTGTCTGAAAGCATTATAAATATGCAATAATTTCCAGTAATCTGCTCTGCCCACCTTGAGGCTCACTTCTTGCACTGTTCTGACAAGCCTTAAAGTTGGCAGCCTTACCTGTTTGGACTTAGCACAGTAGAAAAATAACTTTTTGTGATCATTATGTTCGGAAATATCAGAAATATATCCTTACAACTGGTTATAAAGTCAGTCTGTTTGATTTTCTTCCAGGCTCATGATTGTTTTTGGTCAGTTCTTGGAAACTGGACAATATAGAGTTACTATTCCTGTGCAGGCTCCTCTATAGCCTTGGGGTTCTGTGTCTTATTTAAGGGATATTTAACAAAATTGATTGTGCAGAAGATGGATTGCAGTAAACGTTTGATTTTGAAAGGAAAATATTGGTGCCATCTTTTTGTGCTGTAAGGGAGGCTACAGCATGCTGAGAGCACAATCAACAGACAGCGCTTGGCCTTTCAGCAGGGTTGAGCCTTCTCTGCTTTCTGCATATGAATTGCTACAGTTTTTATTTAGGGATTATTTATAAATCACTCCATGAATATCACTACTCTTTCAGATCCAGTGAGATTTGGAGCATCTAGTATTCAGTAACAGAAGTCAGGGAAGAAAGGCTGTGGGTGACTGAGCAGCATAAGGCTACCCATCTTGCCCTAAGTGACATTTCCAAGATTGTGAAGAGTGTGTGGTGAGGAAAAGCTCAGCACAGCTCAGCTATTTCCTTCTCCTCAGGCCAAGTCCTTTCTTTATATTTCCAGGGTTAATGCAGCAGTAATTACCTGAAGGATGATGTTTGCATTGATGAAAATATCTTTAAGACTCTTTTCCCCTCTATTCTTCATATCAGTCCAAAAGGCTGAGAATGATCGAACCAATTCAGCTCAGCTATGCTGAGATGCAAAGACTAAGGTTTGTTGACTACTGGATGCATGCTGTCAGCAAAAGCTCCATTCTCTAATATCTCCGTATCAAACATATATGGCTTCAGCAAGAAATACACTTGGTCTTGGTAAGTTTCAGTTAACAAATCCTAAAGGCCTTCTCTTTCCAACACTTTCACTCTTTTCCTTCTTACTCATGCCTTTCTTGTCCCCTCCCTGATGTATGCATGCACATTCCTAACAACACCCCAGCATTTTGACTGAAGCAGTTTAGAATTTATCTGGACCTGAATAGTGACGGCAATTTCAAACAAGAAAAACAGAGAGGAAAGAATGCATCAAGAAGCACACTCCTGAATCATGTAAGGCTTTCAACAGATGGGAAAATGGACAGAAAAATGAAGCATGAAATTTGATGTTATTGAGTGGAAGGAAATATTTTGGTTTTATTGTCAGTTCCTCATGCTACTTAGCAGAAGAGAAAGAGGTCTAAAAATAAACTGATGTATTAGAGCTATAGAAAATGTGTAGCAAAGAATGACTTGTATCAAGCTCGTTCTAGAAAAATAAATAAATAAATAAGGCCGTTAAAGAAGATGGGTGCAGTCATCAGAAAACCTCTGACATTAACTTTATGAAGCAGTTAAAATTCTCACTGCAGCTCCAGATTTGCATGTGAACTATGACCAATCATTCAGTCTGAAAACAATGTGAGATAAATTTACAATTTAGCTTGTGGTTCTGTATGGCTCAACACAAATGAATCAAATAATATGCAATAAATTTCATGGACTGTTAAGTTTTAGCTCTGGTGATGTAAATCACAGGTGGGTTTGTATCACAGAGAGAGTGCTGTTGGGTTGAGGAAGCAGTAAAGTAGAGAATCAGACCTTGTTTTGACTAGACAGAATCAGTATAGTGAAAAGCACAATAGAGACATAAAGAATTGTGGAAAAAAGAAAAGCCTATTGCCTTAAAGAAACTTGCATAAATAACAGCCATGAAATCACCTGTTTAACCCAACTGGAGAGAGACTGCAGAGCTTCATCAGTGAGCTCCATTCAAAGACCAAAAATGTTTAGTGAAAATTCCTACAGTAGCAGTCCACAAATACAGCTATTATGATTTCTTTCAAGCTCAACTAGTTCTGTCAGCTGAAAACAGAAGCATTTTATTCTATGGTCTTAAAATAGTCATGGATTTTGATTTCGTGGCAATATTTGTTCTGTATTTTACTCATTATCAGAAGATCAGGTTTATTATGATGCAAAATAGTCTTAGATTTCCATTTTATGAAAATAAACTCTTATGATGAGTCTCCTGTTTGCTTATCTTGACGCAAGATTCTGAATGCACATCCCACAGTAAATTTGGTGTTTCCAATCAGCTACTGATTCTGTGGATATTGTTTGTGTGAATTCCATTATGACTCTTCTTCTCAACATAATCTTTTCTATATAGGTGTGCATAAAGTATCCATCTTAATATCTTGGTTTGGATTTATTTAGTTTTCTTTCTACTTTAGATTTGTCTTCTAGAAAGTATGCATTTGTGGAAGAGTCTGTGCTTGACACATTTATCTTTTTAGATGCTGAAAATAGAGTAAATATCATTATCACAAACACCATACAAAGAGCCTTTGCATATAGCATCTTCTAAATATCCACTTCAGACAAAGTGTGTAAGGGATTTGATCATTTTTTTTGGGGCTGGGGGGAGGGGTGAGGTGGTGGTGATTGTACTTTGGATTTATTTTCTGGTTTAAGGTCACCAGATCTTTATAATTCAGTACTGAGCTAGACAACTAAAGAAAACCTTCCCTCAGGAGTTTTGTCAATAGTTTTGATTAGTGAAAATGTAACCTTCAGTATTTCTGGTTCCAGGCTGGCATAAACTAGCAAAGACTAGTAAAATTTTCCACTTTACTTGAGTAATTTTAACCTATAATGAAGAATATTTCTGTTCCAAAGTCTTGGTGTGGGTAATATGTAATTTTTAATCCACTTAGGCTGCACTGTAAGATTGGTTGTACAGAACTGAAAGATTACTGCTTTATACGATTAAGATTTTGAGAGGGAGAGGACAAACGATTCATTTACATCTAATTAGTGACACAAGACTTTTGGAGACCACTCATGAAAGACTGGTGGTAGGCTTCAAAAGCAAGAAGTTCACATCACCCAGCCCTTGCAAAGAAATGATACCTCTTAGACGATGAAGGTGGTTGTTAAATACCTTGACCTGAAAGTTAAATTTTGGTCTTCTCTGGCTTATCTCAAGAAAGTAACTTCCTTTCACCTGGAAGACCAATGGCCCCATAAGCACATTAAAAACAAAGCACAGCAATGGAAAGAAGTGACTCAAAATGATAACCAAGTTTCAGAAGGATATCAAGCTCACTTCTGGTTACACTGGACCAGAAGTTGTTAAACAAAATAGTTCAAGCATTTCGGAAAGAATGAATAAAATTAATTTTACATAACAAAACCCTAGAAAAATCATAAGAACAATGAAAGGAAAGAGGAGGGGGAAGGGCATAAAAAGAAAGTAAAAAGAGAGGAGATGAAGAATGTATTTAAATATTTGTACCCAAAGCCCTACAAAATATCTTTCTTTTGTCATCGAGCAATAAAGTCACTGACCACTACCTTTGTACAAAAACAAATCAGCAGCTGTGCCTCTCTGCCTGTCATTATAGAGCTCTCTCTGATGCTCTCAGAAGCAACTCATTTAGCCTGCCTTGAGCAAATGTCTTATTAATAATCTTCTTTGTTTTTGTGGGTTGGTTCATTAAGTTCATGCATGCATAAAGTTGCTGTTGCTGCAGATAATGTGCAAAGCATTTATAAATTTAGGCTTTTCAAATTCTTAAAACATTTATTAATTCAGGAAAATGTTATGTGTTTCTAAAATCTTACTTCAACCAAGGCACTTAATTAGTCTTCTGTTTTTTTCTCTGTCACAACATGTATATAGACTTTCCAAATTTTCTGTATGAAATCAACTCTCTGCTGTGAAGACATCTTTTCTAACTAATGACTTTCTCTCCCCTTCCCTTTCCTATTTTTATTTGCACCATAATGCCTTGTGGATGGAAGCTGGGATACCAGGGTACAGGGCATGGCTGTACAAGTCCTTCCTTCCTTTGTCTGAACTACATGCAGAAAATAGCTGTAAGTACATATCTAAAATTTTAAAATGCTTTTTTATTTTCTGCACTGCAAAATTGAATCAAAATGGATTTTTTTTGCTTCTGAAATATTCCATCTGACACAGAATAAAACATTAGTTTTCTGAGCTGTGGGGACATCCTGGGAAAGTGCTTTCAGTCCCTCCTACAGAGTCTGTCACACTTCAGATATATTGTTAGATATTTGCTAGTACATTAGCTGGAATCCATCAACAAGGCAAATGGCCTAACTTCCAGGCTGGAATAATTTTTGCAGCCTGGCATAATGACTATTTAAGTATTTTTATACAAAGAGGAAATGTATAAGCAAAGACTGTGAAAGATCTGCATCAGAATATCTAAATAGCTAGAGATCAAGACATTGATGCAAGAAGTAAAGGGTATAAGTTCAAATTTAGGTCCTGTATCAAGCAGAGGCTTTGAACGTTTTCTCCATGTGAATTTCTCTTCAACAAACTCTCCCATTTCTAGAGCTGGACTACTTACTGTCTTTTTCATTGTCATCCATCCAGTCTCTATAAAGTTGAATGTATATGTATATGCTCACAGTGAGGGTGGAATTTTGTACAAGTCTCAGTTAAGTCTCTTGCTGAGACACTGAATACAAGCAGTTGCCACCACATTTTTCTGTGTTTCTTTTTTTAAATGTAGCTTTCAAAATATTTCCCTTGATAAAATTATTGTACAAATTCCATCTGAATTGAAAAAACCAGTTTTCTGGTCAGAAAAGTAATTTTGGGCCAGTCTTAGTGTTCAAAAACAAACAAACAAAAATGAAATCTCAGATGTAATGGTAAGAGGTGTTCAAAAAAAGGTAATAGGCATGCTGTTATGAGGCAAGACAAAAAATATTTGAGGTAAAGAGAACCCAAGGGAGACCAAATTTTAAAAAACTCTTGATATTACAGCTACGGCTATACTATATGGTACTTATGAATTTAACCTGATTGTGTATACATTTGAACAGAAGACAGTTATTATCAACTCCACTCTTAGATAGATATGCTCTGTTAATGTTAGCTGAACAAGGGATGGTTAATTTATTTCTGCCAGAAGAAATTTTTACTTCATTGTATTCCTGGAAGATTATGTCTGAATTCTTCCTCAGCAGCACATGAGAGGCACAGCAGCAACAATCTATCTCTCTCACACTGCCCACAGAAAGAGCATCAATACTGTGACAGCCCATTATATTCAGTATATAGATTATTAAATTATTATAATATTATTTTATTTTATTCATAATATAATATCCCACTATTAAATTTTTATCATATTCAGTTTTCCACTGTATTTGTAATGTAAGTCCAAAAAGAGAAGACAACATAGAAATCCCTATATTGGACTGGAAATAACTACATGTAGTATTTGAAATATATGTAAATATACATAGCAGAGATTACCTTCAAATTTCACATTACGTTTCTGTCTTAGCAATTTATCCTCTTGTCCCTTCCAAATGGGAATTTTACATAGAGTTTCAAAGTTGTCTGAGTTATGCAAAGATATAAGTCGCAGTGCTACTGGTTTTAAATGCAATTTCAGCTCCTAAATTACTTAAGTGATTCTGATAAAAAAACTACCCTTTTCCTCCACATGTTTGTGAGTTGTATTTTACTACAAAAGAAAAAAGAAAATTAATGAGGCTTGTAGTTTAAAAAGAAAGTCCTTCAACACCTGAGAATTTGTATGGCAGTGCTGGATCTCATTATTTCAGCCATTCTTTCTATTTTCACTTTTCAATCCTCATGTTCATTTAATGCAGTAAGAGTACAAGAAAAAAAGAGTTGTGTTCTGATTTTCTAATTTACCAGTTCATCAGTGCAGACTTCATATACTCACTGCCTTCAAAGTAGTGGAGTGGAATTCAATATATATTGTATCTTCTTTTAAAAGGAATATAAATAGAATGAAAACTGTATTTTGCTGGTTTCTGATGCTTGAATTTCAAAATCCTGCACACTAGGATAGATGGCATCAGTCCACACAAGTAATGTAGCTCCTTATGAACTGTTTCAGAAGAAATATATAATATGAGAAGACTCCTTCTGCATTTAAAACTAGGTAAAGTGATTTTTACAAAGAGTTTGAAGGAATGCAAGGCTACTGATAAGCAGTGACAGAGAAGCACCTTGCAACAATCCTTGGGGTAACCAAGTTGGCTCGGCACAACTCTGTGGCCAGCTCAGCTGAGCAGTCTGTGTCTTTGTGCAGGTTGTTTTTTTCTTTTTTGGCTGGACTCAAAGATCTTAAAGGTCTTTTCCAACCTAAATGATTTTATGATTCTGTGATAACAGAGGAATGTGCCATCTCCATTCTGTCTCAGGGGAGAAAAGAGTCAGGCTTGGTTGACCTCTGTCTTGCAACACTTTTTTTTGGTCCAGTGTTTCTGGAATCTAGATGTGCTTATTCTGAGATAAGGTTGCACTTCTGAGAAATCTAAAGATTTCTATAGGAACTTCTATAGAAATCTTTTTGTCTTGCCCAGACTGCTTCATTATTTCCTAGGGTTCTAATACTGGGAAGTTTTTTGTTTTTCTTCCTGCACCTTTAGTTCTTAGAAAAAAATGAAACTCTATAAAATAATCTTCTATTTTCAGGATTGAATGAAGGATGATTACCAGATTGAAGCATTTACTTTGAAAGAAAAAGAAATCAAAATAAAAGAATTACATGGTAAATTTTCCCATTATTTTCCAGAAATTTGGATGGCAGTGCTGGATCTCATTATTTCAGATGTTTGGCTTTTTGCATATGATTCACAAAACAATAATGAATGTTGCTAGTGGTGACCCTTTTCAAGTGACTGTTGTCTTCTGGAAAAGTTTTTGGCTCTCTGAAATAGTAAGGTGTAAATACCTGTATAAGTTTTTGATCAGAATACCTCAAAGGAGCACACACACAAGTACTGTGCTATGAAGCTCTTCAGCATGAAAATTGTTAAATGTACATTTGAAGTCCTTAATTACCTGCAGCGACCTTGGAAATAATCACAATTATTTGTAAAGTTTTCCTTCAGTTTTACTTTTAATAAAAAGATAGGTGCAAGAACAAGGCTGATATAATTAGAATAAATATTTTCAGTGCGACAACAGAGTGGTAATAAGTGTATTTCCAAAAAAGAGGAATACCATATGAAAAAAATGGAAACTCATCATTACTAATGGAGAGGAGTGAGGTCTAATACATTGTGACATGATTTACCTAATGGAACCTCCATTGCTCCAGTGGTTTCAAATCAGATTTACCAAAAGAAGCAACGCTTCTATATTACACTATAGCACAAAGTTAGCAAAAGCCAGTTAATATTACACAGATTTTTAGATCTCTGCTGCCTTTTATAATGAATAAGGAAAGAAACAATGCCATTATTTTCAAAACACCATTTAAAAAATGGGGAAAGTCTGCATTCTCTGTTTTGTATCCCAGAAAAAATGAAGTAAGCAGTGCTTGGTTTATTTGCTCAGAAACTTGCTCTGACTTCAGAAAATTATTCCATTCATTTTAGTACCAACTAATTGCAGTAGCAGTGCCTTTGCTACTGCAAAGGATGATTTAGCACTGCTTATTGAAATCTTCCCTAAGACCTCAACACCCAATCTCTTAAGCCTCAAAAATGTTTGTTTTAAAACTCTTCAGGTACAGCTTTTTTTTTTTTCTCAATAGCATCAGTTTCAATGATGGTTGCTGTATCAGAGGGTTAATAATAATATTGTGTTACTCTGCAGTTCACTGCTTTGGCCTTCCTTCTACTGGTTTATCTATCCTAAGACCAAATTATTACACTGTAATAAAATGAAAAGCCACTATTATTGCTTAATGTAAGTACACTTAAAATTAATATTAGTAGTGTACTTAGTAAGGTTAAATCATGAGGTCTTTGATGCTAACTTCAAAAAATTACATCTCCGATTTAACTAGAATAAATGAGATGGTTGCTTCTCTCTAATTAAAGGCAAAAGTGTATCTATAGTACTTGGCAATTATCTGTCACTTGACACTGTATTACAGCAACATTTATTGCATTCATTTTATTATAATTACAATTATCTTACATTTACTCAGGGCTCAATCTTCACAAAACAAAGCAGCCTGAAGAAATGAATCATGTTTTTTGAAACCTAAGGGAACCTATGTACCAAGCTGAAAGTGAAGTTCAGTTTGCAGAGAATGAGGGTGATACTGCCAGCAGCTATAACCATCCCCTAGGGCCCTGTTTGCAGGGACAGATCTACAGGTGCTTTCCAAAAAGTGAAGTGATTCCCTTTGGTTGACTCCTGAATTTTGGGCTGTTAGTGTAGTGAAAAGACTGCATTTCCACTCCTGGTCTGTTTTTCAGGCAGTGGCAAATAGTAACTGGTGACTGGTGAAGAGAAACTCCAGCTGGTTTTACTCTTGCAGGGAACAAAAGCAGCACAGCAAGGATAGGGCACCAGTTGAGCTGGAAGTTTAAGAGAAAGGAAAAGAGTTACCTTGGAGTGAACAATGAGTGCTATTCTGATTAAATAAAACAATTTCTAAAATGATCACCTTCTTTAATTTTTTTGTGAGGCAAGTTTTGTTTCTTCTTCCTTCTTATTTCCTGACTTGTCTGTATTCATGTTCTTTCTATTTTGTCTTTTACCGTTAGCACAATCATGCGTTGCTTGCGTGAATACTCCCTGGAAAACAGATCTAAAACTTAAAAACCTGAATAATTATTATAAGATTTTTTAAAAATTGGGGTCTTTGACTGCACAATGTAGAGCTCATGCTGTGTTGTAAGTTTCTTTAATCAGTGGAGAGAAAAAATTTAATGCAATCCAACTATGATTGTGCAAATTGTGAATATTCACAATATACAAAACAAGAGCTTTAGTTTTTTAGTTCTTAAAAAAACCTGTGAAAATTTCTAAGTCCTTATTCCCCACGACATTCAGAATAAAAGATAATTAGTATGAATTATTCTGTTCTTGTTTGCAGTGGGAAGGCAGTGTTTATGAAAGGTAAAATGACTGCTTCTGTTTGTAGATGGAATACAGACAGAAGCAGTGAATACAAACTACTGAATGAGTGAGCAATATATTTAGGGCAAATAATTCAGAAAAGAATTTTTCTATTGTTCAAACAAAACAGTGGGTCAATTTGTTTGTGTAAGGTCATTATATTTTGTGAGTAGTATACCTTCAAAACATTCAGAGTACAACAGAATAGACATTTGTAGTCTCACAAATGTGTCCCTACCTGTTATTGTTGTAATTTACTCGACAGATCCTGCTGTTTAATTAGTATCTCTGCCTATGCCCTTGAAATCAAAGGAAACTTTGATTTTATTGGGCACAGGATCAAGGTTTGGCTACTCAACATGTCCTTGAGCCAAAACAAAACTTACAAGGAGGGTAATGTTGAGAGCATTGTTTTGGTTGCATAGTGATGCCAACCGACAAGACAGGAAAAGTCTTTGGGCTGCACTGAAATGGAAAGTGTACGTGTCTATTTTAAACTGCTAATACTTCATCTAACCTGCTGTGCTGAACAGTCACAAAATGAACCTATGCAGGGACTGAATTGCTGTCCATAAAGCAAAAACAAGCAATGACTGTTATTCCATTTCTATAATATAGTCATTTCTATAATGTAGTTATTTCTATAATATAGTTATTTCTATGTTATTGCAGCAATAATGAAAACCAGTGTCTTAACACTGACATGCTGCATTTTGGGAATCATTTACAGATATGTTGTTCTAAACCAGCATTTTCTGTGAAACAGTGAAAGGCAGTCTTTACAAAATGAAATTATTCAGCAACGTGGTCAAAAATTTACTCCCTGAGAATATTTATCCACCAGTACAGTAGAAAATGTGAAGTGAAGCCACAGTCTTCCAAAAGATTAAAGTGCTGGGAGTTAATTTTTAAATTAAAATCCTATAGAAGCATATTTACTGCATGCCCAGCAGTTATCTGGCTTAAGATGCCATAGCATTTTTTAGAATCTGATATTAGCAGGTGAATTTTCCAGGAGTGGTATATTCCTAGTAGAAAAGCTACTGGAGCATATTCCCTTAAATGCCAGGAAAAATATTAACATTTGCTAAAATGTTTTTAAAATATGAGGATCTCCTAAACAATTTGAAGGTGTTCACAAAATAAATTTTCTTTTAAAACTCTATTTTCTTAATTCTATTGTTGAGAAAACATGATTCTCATTTTGAAATAAGTTTGGATTAAACATTTCCAGTAGAATATACCAATTTTAAGATTGACTCTGGAATATGTCGCTTTCTTTTTCTCCTACCTCATGCAGCAACTGAGGATGTGGAGAGACTGTTCTCCCAGAACACTGAATGTGATTCTCTTCACTGACAAATTGCAAGGAATTCAAGAAAAAACCTGAATCTAGCTTTGGATTCAGGACTGAATTGTTAAATTCATTTTATCAATACTGTGAAAAAAACCACTCCATTATGGTGAGCCAATCTATATATTTACTGGTCAGCTGGAAATTATACCAAATGTGTTCATGAGCACAGTTGCAAGGGTATGTACCCCACAGTTTTCACTTGACTTGTAAAATTTGTCTCCATATGTTATATGGCAGACTCACTGGAATTATTTTCTGATATTCTGTTAACTATTATTATTTATATATTTTGATTTTATTCTACAGTTTCAAAGTTGCTTCCATAGTCTTGCTGAAATACTTAATCCATTAATAGTAAATTTTTCGTACTGAGAAAGATAATAAGAATAGATAGGAAGATACAAAATTTTAATAGTCTTTTCAAGACTTAATGATGCAAATCAGCCAGTGCATCTGTGCATATTAATTCCAAGCAATCCTACAGTTATGAAAACAAAAACCTGTTTTTCTCAAACAATGGTAAATGCAATTAACTGAATGTTTTAAGGGAAATTGCACTCTTACTTATTTTATTAAATATTTCATAACAATACTGAGGTATTCAATGGTGTAAACATCTGGTGTTTAGGCTTCTTCTATGGTACCACAGGTGACTAATTATTTTCCAGGTGCCGTGGAGAAAAAAATTGCTTAATCACCCAGTCAATTTAGCTTAATGTTCAGCAACTAAGAGCTGCTGCTTCAAGTTTTGTATGTGTAGGCATATGCACATGGATGTGAGTGAGCACATGTGCATGTAACCATATTCTGGACCTTATTCTACTTCTTTAAAAGATGGGAAGGTCCAGGCTTTGGCAATGAATTTGCACTGATACAAATCCAGATCAAAGACTTTGTGGCACAGAGAAGAACTTAGAATCACCCAAACCTTTAGGTGAGAAAAGACCTATAAGACTCCAACCATTAAGCCGGTAGTGCCAAGTCCACCACTAAGCCATTTCCCTAAGCATCGCATCTCCATGTCTTCTAAATTCCTCCGTGTCTGGTGACTCAATCACTTCTTCAAACACAGGCTAGCCTGTTCCAGGGCTTGACAACCCATTTGGTGAAGAATTTTTTCCTTACAATCAGTCTAAACCTCCCCTCACCCAGCATGGGGCAATTTTCTCCTGTCCTAACTTGAGGATATAGGGAATAAAGGAGCAGATTAAAGAAAAGGTAAGTTCTTTACTGACACAGATCAGAGGGACAAAAATGGATCAAAATATGTTGAATCTCTTCTGCAATTCATAATTGTCTAAAATATGCTGAAATGAAGACCTAGGATAAAAATACGGTTTTGGTGAACTGGATGGTCTGGCCTAATAATGTTTATCTCAACCAAGACCATTGATGCTACTTTACTTTGTAAGTAATGTGTCATCACTGCTATACGTGGGAAGAGCAGTTGTATGCCAAAAGCCATAGTTAGCACTTCTCAGTGTCTTTTTCTCAATATTTGATTTTTTGCACAGTTCAGTTTCTCATTTGGATCTTCCACAGACCCTTACCATTCTGCAATTTAACAGAGTAGGTAGATTCATGGGGGGCTTAGAAAACTGAATTTTCTCAGGCTGATCTCTAAAGGAAAGTTATTCTCCTGAAGTGAAGTATTCTTTTCCTCACCTGATGCCATGACCCCTAATTTATCCCTCTGCCTATCATTTACATGGATATATTTACACAGATTGACATGCTTATTTTGAGAATAATTTTTGAATTTTTTTCTGACCTCCCCAGCCCCCCATAAAACCTGTGACTATAACATAACATTTAAAAAACTGTAGAGAAAAATGCAAGTTTTCTAGAGTGTCAGGTTAATAAAGGATGTGAATTGAAAAAATGGTCATAAGCCAGAGAACAGAAGAGGGTGAAGCAGGGTAATATGGAGTACAAAGATAGCTGCAGTGTATAAATTGGCTTGACACTGATCTTCATCCCTGAGAAATGAAAGTTGTCCTTTCTCCTCAGCTGCTCCCTATTCTTTCCATCTCTCTTGCACCCTCATTTTTGCAACCCCACACCTGAGCCCCTTTTATGCATATGTTGTGCATCCACACTGTGTTCATTTAATGGCTCTTCTCTAACTTCAGCACAGATCTACAATGTAATCATTTGTGTGAACACAGCCACTTCAGACACACAAACTGGGTGAAATTTTTCTATGATGGATGACAAGTGCAGAATTTCTCCCATTCACTCCTTTTATATTAATATCTGGAATCTATGGTTTCTTTTTTTTCATACTGAAGTATGAAATACTTTCAGTACTGAAGTTCAGTGTGATAAGTGCAACAGTGATTCAGCTGCCCACCAATTTTCTTTTCTTTTTTGGGGGGGTTGGTTTGTTTGTTTTTTATTTTATGTTGTCCCCATGTGTTATTGCAATACAGTTTTTATTCTCGTTACAGGATAAAACACATCTTACCGTAATTTTTTTGTTTTCACAGTATGTGTATTTGCTTTATTGGTTTTTTTCATCAATTACCTTTTTTTTGTCTTTTTTTTTTCAGTCTTCTAAATAATTCTGAAAAAATATTTCCTGGTATGTACTTTGCTTGCACAGGAAATTCACAGTCACCTGGATTCCTTACAGATAATCACAGTCTGGATTCTTTGCAGATAATTAATGAATCAAATTATATTGACAGGTGTGTGTGTGGGGCAGGGCGGAGGCAGGTAACCACAGCAGAAGGAGGAGAGGTAACACACCATCTAGGGACAACTTGTCTCAGCTTGGACGGTATTTCTGAAAGCCCTCAAGAAAGTAATCTCTGTAACTGTTTCTTGATATTACGTTGACTGGAGTGTTCCAAATGCAGGTTTTTTGGCTCAGTTGGTGTNTATTTTGAGAATAATTTTTGAATTTTTTTCTGACCTCCCCAGCCCCCCATAAAACCTGTGACTATAACATAACATTTAAAAAACTGTAGAGAAAAATGCAAGTTTTCTAGAGTGTCAGGTTAATAAAGGATGTGAATTGAAAAAATGGTCATAAGCCAGAGAACAGAAGAGGGTGAAGCAGGGTAATATGGAGTACAAAGATAGCTGCAGTGTATAAATTGGCTTGACACTGATCTTCATCCCTGAGAAATGAAAGTTGTCCTTTCTCCTCAGCTGCTCCCTATTCTTTCCATCTCTCTTGCACCCTCATTTTTGCAACCCCACACCTGAGCCCCTTTTATGCATATGTTGTGCATCCACACTGTGTTCATTTAATGGCTCTTCTCTAACTTCAGCACAGATCTACAATGTAATCATTTGTGTGAACACAGCCACTTCAGACACACAAACTGGGTGAAATTTTTCTATGATGGATGACAAGTGCAGAATTTCTCCCATTCACTCCTTTTATATTAATATCTGGAATCTATGGTTTCTTTTTTTTCATACTGAAGTATGAAATACTTTCAGTACTGAAGTTCAGTGTGATAAGTGCAACAGTGATTCAGCTGCCCACCAATTTTCTTTTCTTTTTTGGGGGGGTTGGTTTGTTTGTTTTTTATTTTATGTTGTCCCCATGTGTTATTGCAATACAGTTTTTATTCTCGTTACAGGATAAAACACATCTTACCGTAATTTTTTTGTTTTCACAGTATGTGTATTTGCTTTATTGGTTTTTTTCATCAATTACCTTTTTTTTGTCTTTTTTTTTTCAGTCTTCTAAATAATTCTGAAAAAATATTTCCTGGTATGTACTTTGCTTGCACAGGAAATTCACAGTCACCTGGATTCCTTACAGATAATCACAGTCTGGATTCTTTGCAGATAATTAATGAATCAAATTATATTGACAGGGGTGTGTGTGGGGCAGGGCGGAGGCAGGTAACCACAGCAGAAGGAGGAGAGGTAACACACCATCTAGGGACAACTTGTCTCAGCTTGGACGGTATTTCTGAAAGCCCTCAAGAAAGTAATCTCTGTAACTGTTTCTTGATATTACGTTGACTGGAGTGTTCCAAATGCAGGTTTTTTGGCTCAGTTGGTGTACTGATTATTAAAAATATTAATTCAGGGGATCTGAATTGGATGAGGCGGTGCAGTGCCTCCTCAGCAAGTTTGCTGATGATACAAAACTGGCAGGGGTGACTGATACCCCAGAATGCTGTGAGGCTTTTCAGAAGAACCTCAACAGTGTGGAGAGATGGGAAGAAAAGGACTGTCTGAAATAGAAAAAAAGAAAATCAGGGTCCTGTCCCTGTGAAGGAATAACCCCAGCCACCAGTACAGGCTGGGAGTAGACCTGCTGGAAAACAGCTCTCCTGTGGAGAAGGACCCCGGGGTCCTGGCGGACAACAAGCTGTTCACGAGCCAGAAGTGTCCTTGTGGCTGAGAAGGCCGATGGTATCCTGGGGTGCATCAGGAAGATCATTGCCAGCAGGTTGATGGAGGTGATCCTGCTCCTTTGGTCATCTCTGGTTAGGCCACATCTGGAGTGCTGTGTCCAGTTCTGGGGTCCTTGGTACAAGAGAGACATTGAGCTCCTGGAGCAGGTCCAGCAGAGGGCTACAAAGTTGATCAAGGCACCAGAGCATCTCTGTTATGAGGAAAGGCTGAGAAACTTGGCTTATTCAGCCTTGAGGAAAGATGACTGAGAGGGGATCTCACCAATGTCTATCAGTATCTGAAGAGAGGGTGTCAAGAGGATGGATCCAGGCTCTTTTCAGTGGTTCTGAGCAATAGGACAAGAGACAATGGGCAGAAAGTGATGTAAGGGAAGACCCACCTGAATATGAGGAAGGACTTGTTTACTGTGCAGGTGACCGAGCACCGAAACAGGTTGCCCAGAGAGGTTGTGGAGTCTCCCTCACTAGAGATATTGAAGAATTTTCCAGACGCAATCCTGTGCCATGCGCTCTAGGATAAACCTGCTTGAGCAGGGAGGTTGGAGCAGATGATCCACTGTGGTCCCTTTCAGCCTTATCATTCTGTGATTCTCTGATCTTCAGGTCCAACCAAATTAATAGGATCATAGTGGCTACATCATAGTCCAGTTGTATGAACTTAAGGTAGTTACTATGATTGCTCAACTTGACATATAGACAGAAGTCAGAAAACTTTGTAATACAGTGTATTTCCACACAGCCCCTGGGAGAAGCAGAACTGACAGGTTAATCCTAGGCCTGAACCTGTGGTCATGGCCAGGCTCTTCCCACAGGCTTTATTAATGTTCTGAAGAGCAGACAGATGGATGAGACAGATGCAAGAGTTGCTGTGCTGATTAAACAAGGTGCCAGTGGCAGGCAGTCTCAGTGTAAGCCTTAGCAGATGTTGGGTTTTAGTGCTATCCTGCTCTCACCACCACACTACATGGACAACATCTGTCCTGTTCTCTGTAAAGTCAAGCCAGAGGGAAGAGTCAGCTTGATCCTAAGTCACCTTCCTTCAATTGCATTGCCCAATGGAGAGATTAATCACAGGCTGTTTCCAAAACTGATGTAACATGTGAAGGTTGGACCACTCTGGAAAGCATCCCACAGATAATCTATACACCTGATTTTGGCCTTAGGACAGCACTATGAGACTATATAGGATATTCAGGGCATCCAACTATTCATGATCAGCAGCCTATAATGTAAGGAAGGCAGATCTTGGTGTCCTGGACAGTCAGAGGCAAGTAATCACAGTCCTGAAACTACTTAGTCCTCTAGAGGTAAGCATTTAATTTAGACATCATTACAATATTCTTTCAGTAATAAAATGAACATGCGACATCTCTCTGCCCAGGGTAGTCAAAATTCTGAATATAGACCCCTGTTTAAACAGAACAAAGCAAAAATCAAATTTGCAATACCTTTAAATGAAAATACTCTTAACAAACCTGGAACTAACATTTCTTTTTCATAGTCTGACATTGTCTTAGCATGTTGAAATTCAAGACATTCTATATTACCCTTTTCCTTTTGCTCCCTCAAAAGTGCTTTAATGGCCTTTAAAACCAGCATAATCAAGCCATGATTCTATTGTCAACATTCTAGAATAAAACTTACTCTTTGGAATTTAGCTATTAGGTAACATAGTCACGTTTCTTTCAACTGTGCTGTGAACACAGAATAAATGGCTTGTGATGTTTAGCACTCTTGGTTAAAATCCCATTTTTACGGTTCAAGAAAAGTGCTATGACCCATGCACTGCAACTACTGATTTATCTGCACGGCAGCTTGGGTACCAAACCAGTTTTAAAATACTTCTGAGAACATCAAATGTGTTATGACTTAAACACAAACAGCAACAAAATAACATTGTTGATTTTCTGGCAAGTGTGAAAATTCAGAGAATTTCTTAGAAAAACTGAATGCAAACAAAACAATGTATGTGATCTTAAAGGCACCTTGCTTGAGAGAGAATTTGTAAACAGTACAAAGGAATTATCATACGCTAATGTAAGAGGGCAAGTTTAGGCACTCAGATACATGGAAATGTCAAAGACAATTAAATATTTAAATGATTTTTTCGCCTAAAACATCCTGAAAAGCTTCCCTAGTGAGTTCACACTACGGAAAATGCTAGCAACAGATTTACAGTCTTGGCTACATCACTACAACCAATCCGACCAACACCAGGCTGACTGCAAACACTGGCATGCAGTCATGCAACATGGACTGGTTCCCAGTTCCAGCCTGGTTTTGGATGCCCACACAACTCTTGTTTTGAAATATTTTCAAAATTACAGAGTATACAAAGCTAAGCTGTCACATCTGGAGAGCTTCTGCTCTAAAAATTTATTGTGTGTGCCTCAACAGAACACTACTCCTCATCTTGGACTTCTAAAATTTTTTCTGTATAAACCTTATTCAGGTAGATTTGAACATTTTTTTTCAGGAATAAATATTAAATTAAAACAGATGTGAGTTCTCTGCCACCACTCCCAGCACAGGACTATACCCTTCTGTGGTACAGCCAAATTCATGGACTTTCCTTTGCTCCATCACACTCTGTGCCTTTCTTTATGCAGTGGGAAATACATTGCTAAAGAAATATGTTTTATTACTGAAAGATAGTTTGGGAAGGGAAAACTATTTGTTAGATAGGTGGAAAAGATAATTTAGAGCTGTCTTGGGTATCTTTAACAGGAGAGAATTTTACAAAAACTGCAGCAAATTTACCTAGATTATTTAACCCAGGTTTCTAGAATCTAAATCCAAGTATGTGAGTTAGAAGAACTTTTCTTTAAAGATGTGAACAGAGCCCAAATCACAATCTTGTATTGTTAGGGCAGATCCTCTCTCTTTTCCATACCTCTCCTGATGAGTTAGAGTTCATCTTCCTCAACAGCAATTCACTATTCAAAAAGGATGGTGTGGTCACCTGTGCTTCAACCTGTGGCAAGTCCCTGGCTGCACTATGAGAAGACTGAGGAGCTGCTCTGTCTCTGCTCCTGTGCCCAGGAGGCTTTAAAGGAGATGGTGCTTTGACCTTGCCCATGTGCTGGCCAGCAGATCTGGCCGGTCGAGCTGGCATTCCTCCAGGAACAGAGAGATTCTGCACTGCCCAAGTCATGTCCATGAAGCTAAAGCTATCCTCCAGTGTTATAGACATGTGACAAAAGCTCATTCCCAGTGAATATTACAAAACTTTCCTTTAAAAAAATATAGAGTTGTTGAATCAAAAGTATTTAATCCTACTGTGTTGTTTTGAGGAGGAATTTTGATATCCAAAATACTGCTGAAACAAGGTGAGAAACCTGAACAATAATACTGGAAGGCTTTATTTTACAGGTAGAAGTTGCTTGTTTAACCACCAGCTTTGTTAAAATATTAACAATAGTCTATTACAAGAATTCGTACAGTCTATTCTGTATAATCCTAGGACCATTGAATCAAGTATTTTGGAAAGGGCTTCCAGAGGTCATCTACTTCAAACTCCTGATCAGAGAAATTCTAGGTAGAGCAAATTGCTCAGGGCCCTGTACAGGGAAATATTTTGTGTCTCCAAGGATGGATATTTCACAGCTTTCAGAGCAACTAGTCCAGTGTTTTTTGCTATGCTCATAGTGAATGCTTTGTTTCCTTATCAATCAGTTTCCCATATTTCAAGCTGTGCCCACTGTCTCACATACTTCTACAGTACATTTCTGACATATGTTTTCTCTATGCCTTCCAATCACTTTAAAGGCATTAATATATTCCCCGACTCTCCTATTTTTAAGACTGGACTGAACAGACCTTGTTGTCTTTTGGTTGTATGCCACAAGTTCCAGCCCTCTAACCATCTTAATGCCCCTCTTCTAGACTTTCTCCAACATAACCATGCCCCTCTTATACTATGGAGCCTAAAAATGGACACAGTGCTTGATGAGGTTTCACGAGAGATAAGTAGAGATGAATGAACAGTTTCCTTGGCCTGATGTCTACACTCTCGCCCAAGCACAGTTGGGCTTCTTTGCTGCAGGAGCACATTGCTGACTTTTGTTGAAAATATGAATTGAACCTATGCTTCCAAACTGAACTATCTCAATAATTCCAGGCAGACATTTAAAATATTTCAACTGAATTTTCAGGTGAGTTTTTATTTCTGCTTCAAAAAGAAAAAATAACAAATGGTTTTTGTAATTGCTTGGGAATGAAAATGAGATTTCCCATAAAATTTATTAAATAGACTTTTCAAAGTTTCCAGTCTCTGATAATTAAAGTACTGTAAATAGGAAAATAGGGCAGATAGATATAATTGCAGAGATGTGTTTAAGTTTTGATGTCCCAGTATATACATGTTTTCTTAACCTAAATTCTAAGGAGATATAATTTTTTCTAAACAAAGTTAGGTCTTTCCAGATCTTCTACTTGAAGAGTAATACAACGATAAGTAAACAAGTAAAAGGATTTTTATAGAACAGAAAAATATATATTGTGCCATGACATATTATAGAATTTTTTTTGATACTAGATTTTTACATCAAAAAGAAAAAATAACAAATGGTTTTTGTAATTGCTTGGGAATGAAAATGAGATTTCCCATAAAATTTATTAAATAGACTTTTCAAAGTTTCCAGTCTCTGATAATTAAAGTACTGTAAATAGGAAAATAGGGCAGATAGATATAATTGCAGAGATGTGTTTAAGTTTTGATGTCCCAGTATATACATGTTTTCTTAACCTAAATTCTAAGGAGATATAATTTTTTCTAAACAAAGTTAGGTCTTTCCAGATCTTCTACTTGAAGAGTAATACAACGATAAGTAAACAAGTAAAAGGATTTTTATAGAACAGAAAAATATATATTGTGCCATGACATATTATAGAATTTTTTTTGATACTAGATTTTTACATTTCTGTTAGCTCAATCAAACCTAATTATTCAGAATGATGCGCAGCATATTTTATTAAATCCGCTACTGGGGCTGCACTGTACAGGAAACAGGAATGTATAAACACAACATGCAGTAGACAAATAGTTTTAACAAGTATATAGCTACACATGCAAGCCACACCACTAGGCAATACACAGATACTGAACCAAAAAGTCATATGGGAAGAGGGCACAGATATTTCCTTCTCTTTCTTGAGTAAAAGGTATTGTCAAAGCACTGTATACCTCGCATGACTCTAAATAAGCAGTTCTGGGGATTACACAAGACTGTCCTATCCTTCTCTACATGTGTTGCCACTTGAAGTATGGAGCTGAAGGAAAGCTTCGTCTGTCACATGCAATGACTGATGCTTATTTGTTTGCTTTATATCACTATTGTCACCACAGTTTGAAAATAAAGAGAGGAATACATTTCCAAGTCTCAGTTTCTTAGGAATATAAAATAATTATGCAAATAGTTGATTCATTATATTATGCATTTAGATTATGCATTTTTGTTGATACTGCAGCTTTTAATGAAACTGACATTTGTTAGACAATTCTGTAGTGTTTACTGTCCTCATTCCCATTTTTTCATGACAGTGTCTGTCCATAAGAGTTAATATTAATGGTGCTGGACTGTTTTTAAATCTTAGAAAAGTATTTCTCAGTGTATGCCATTGTGGGAGTCATGTCCAAAGAGGAGAAGCTAGCAGAAGCAGGAAACAAAGTAGGCCTCTGGTGAAAACAAAGATTTATTTGTCAACACAGCAGTAATACTAAGGATTCTTTGGTAACCAGCTGTGACCTTTTTTCTGGTCAGCAGCCCTGGTGAGGCAGTTGGCTTATAGAACCTATGATCTAAAATGAATCAGATCTAAAGGAACAAAGACATATATATCCAATCCCCTTCTGCATCTTCCTTATTTTTCAAAGAACGTGGCAAACCATTCCCTAGTTCTTTATCACTAAAGAGGTTGCATATCCAAGGGGAGAACAGATCCATCGCCAGGTGATTTTTGTGTGACATTTGGAACGGAACTTATGAGGTGGTGAACTTGTGACTGAGATTTCCATCCTGACAAGAAGTTTTGATGAACCTTCTCTCTCTTTCAGAGGCCCGATAGTTCTCAAAGTACTGAGAGATGTCTCTCCTAGGCAGAGTCTTACCTTGAGTCAGCATCAGCCTTCTTCAGCTCATTCATCTTCTGTTCCTTTCCTAATTACTTCACCTACACTTGGCATGTTCAGCGGGTACCTCAGGAGGAAGTCTACCTGGGTCAGACCATTAGGCTCTTTTAAACTGTGGCCTGAGGTACGATTGAGACACCTCCTTATATCATTCATGCTTGTTTCCTTTCAGAACATTGAAAAGGTCACCTGTACTTTAAGTTCTCAGTGAGCTAGAAATCAGGTAGGAAAGATCCCTAGAGGATATTACCTTATGTTTCTTTCTCAGTATTGCTGCTAAAAAAGAAAAAAAGTCTTAAATTTTCATTGGATTTGTTTAGCTTATGAATATAAAACGGATTTTTTGAAAAGAACTGTTGTATTAATTGCAAATAAGTCTTTAAAAGTAGATTTTTCCTCCAACGAGGTTTGAAAAAAATACTTTGATAATCACATATTTTCCTTTGCTATCACAAGTCATTTAAAATGAATATCATTTTATAAGAAGAAAATTTTAGAGACTCCCAGATCATCTCAGATGTCATGACATTCTCTCTTTTACTCATTTGAATTTGTCAGACCAACACAGTTACCTTGATAACTGCATATGCTGCCTGTACAGCACCCACACTGTGACTTGACAAAAGGATGTTATGGAAGGATCCCAATGATACTCAAATGATTTTCAGATATCTACTTCTTTGGAGACAAAAAAAAAATCTTACCAGGCAGGGTTTGGTTTTTTTGTCCTTAACTTCACAAACATCAAACAACAAACCCTGGGAGAAAGTCCTACTGGAAACTTTAGTTGTCCAGGTGCCTCTTTGGTCAGGTAAGTAGCAGCTGCTGCAGATGTTGAATGTCACCATGTATATAATCCTTTGTCAGCCTTGTCACAGATTGTCTTCTTGTCACAGATCTCATCTTCTGGTGAAGATTTTCAAACTATCAAGGTAGTATTTCTCTAGTTTTAACAGGAATTCAACTCCTTTCATCTCCACTGATTTGAATGTCAGTCTTCCATCTGTTAAGTGTTGTGAAGACATTGCTTTCTAACACAGAGAAGTTTATGAAGTCAGTGACACTGTAATTTTAAGACGTTGTCAGATTTTTGTGGTAAAGGGAGCTATCTATGTAAATAAGATAATGAATTGGCTATACTGAATAAAAGTAACATCTCCTACCAGGAAGACCACAATAGACCTTTAAAAATCCATAAAATGTTTCTTTGGAGTTTGCATGCATGATAGCATACACTTCAAATTGACCTAGTGCTCTCTTATACTAGGAAAAAGTAGATGTATCATGGTTTAGAAAATCAAGTGTACATTGACAATGCCATGTGGAAATCTTACTGAATCATACATGTGATTGTGCCTTCAGGGCACCACAGAAGTAATACTCATCTTCAGTTTCCAAGAACATATATATCCATGGCTAATTCCATTAAATCAAATTAAAATTTAAAGGTATATGATCCAGTCTAATTAATTACACGAAAAAAAGAACTGTAATTGAGAGATTAGTAAAGGGAATATGGGGTTTGCCTTTACCTCTTCCTCTCTTGTCCAGATTTGAGAACTGTCTATTTTTCTTCCACATCTGACAATAACTCACAAGGTGCCATGTACATTTTTACTTGGTGTTTTCCTTTTCTTGAATTTTTTAATCCTAACACAAAAAGTAGTGTCTTCCTCTTCCCTACCCCCAACACTTTTTGGTACTGTTTAGGCGTTTTTCCTATTTCAGGTCTTTTGGATATCACCCAAGCAGGATATAAAGGTCAGCAGGGCAGTAAGGTGCAGTCCAGATGAGTCTCTTCATTAACAGTTAAGTGCTGCTTACAAATTGCTTTCAGGATATTTCCTCTAATCCCAAGTGGAATATGTTGGCTAAACATCTTTCTTAGGTCCTCCTGACAATGAAATCAAGGCAAGAAAAAAATTTGACCTGGTTCCATCAGTTGCAAAGGGGTGTGGTATAGCATACCACTGGTTTTGCCTCCAGTTTTGGAAGTACAGTTCTTTAGAGCTCATTTTGTCAACTATTGGGTTACTTTCATATAATGGTTTACATATTCTTCTCCAGAAAGAGACCTGAAATGCAAGTTGTAGTCTGAGCCTGCTGACCATGCTGCTACAATTACCTTGTCTAAAGTCAATTCCATACCAAAATATTTTGGAATAATATATCTCAGAAAAGCTTCTTTCACACCATTCTTGTAGAAGCTGCCAGACAGAGTCCAATCCATCTCTGAGTTTATCAGAAACCACAGGGTATCCATTAGTTTTTGATACCCAAACAGTTGCCAGGTGTTTGTTATTTTGCTGCCTGCTCTGCAGGGGTACTTACCGTGAGGTGAAACAGGCATTTATCTTCAAGGAATGTAGCATTTCGTTGCATATTTTTTTCTGCTGCCTAGCTCCAAAACACCTCTCACAGCCTTTGTGTACCTAGCCAGTGCTATAGGATAGTGTACACATTTCTTTTACAAGTGATTTATTTTATGACAGAAATCAAGCAAATGATAGAACTCCAAATACCGAATCTGTGACAATTGCTTTCAAAAAATCGCAGGGCAGAAAGGTCATAAGGCAAAGCAGGCATTACTCAAGAGTAGGGACATTTTCACTAAGACACAGTTTGTGACCGAGTCTCAGAATAAAAAAAAGTATTGTGTTATATTATAAATGGGGTATGGGAGAAAACAGCCTAAGAGCAATGTGGTATTTGCTGTCTTCTTATATTTTATATTGGGTATTTGTTCTTTTTCTTTACATTTAAACTTTTACATCAGTTTTGATTTTCTTGAAAGTGTCATTAAAGTCTTTGGTGGAAGTTCAGATTCACTTTTCTGTAGAGAACAGATAGAGCAATATTTCAGTCTGATCACTGATTTAGACTTCATTGTACTAATCGTCATGTGAACTGCTGATCCATGTGGCTAATTATAGCAGCAAATCTTTACTCCCTTTTGCTCAGAAAAGTTGTTAATAAAAAACCTGCTTTCTTATCAGAAAGGTAGTAAAAAAGCCTTGTGGGGTTTTTTTTTCACTTTGCATTAATTTCCTTTCTCTTTCCAAAGCAAGAATGAAATTAGCATTGGTTCTTTAAATGAGAATTGACTTGTGTTGTGTTGTTTGTTCTTGTTGCTTAGCAGCAGCAATGCAGGCACAAGGATGGGTCTGCTTCCAGGGCACTTCTACTGGGATTTGAGCTCTTCAGGGCATTTTCGGCATTAACGAGATAATGTTGAATCAGATGTTCTTTTAAAAAAACCCAAAAAACAAACTAAGATCCTGAAGCTAAGTCTCTGATACTTATTTAAACTGTAAAGTGGTTAAAGGGAAGGACAGATAAATATCTTTGAGGTGATGCTTGCCTTGCAAGACAAATTCATATCCTTTGGTGTCAATGCATTTTTCGATTCAATAATTGCATATCATTTTCTTTTGTGCCTTGTTTTAGGCAAACAAGACAAATTCTATAAACTGAAATAATTTGCGCATCTGACAAGATTAGGAATTAAAGACGACTTTTTTTTTTGGAATATCTACCATTAAGTGGTTGAAGTTCTAAGTGATTAACAGTTCTATTTGCTATGAAAGCCTAAACCCCTGAAAGAGTGGGGAATTCAGACCTGCTATCTGATCTTTGCCTGTCTGCTATAAGGGTATGCCTGCAAAGATGACATGAAATCGATATCCTCTCTCTATGATTTCTGGACTTTGAGACATATTTATATGCAGCATCTGACTACTGGAGATGACAGAAGATTTGCTTACATCCCTTTTGCTACAGCCCAGCTGCTCTAGTGGATTTAGTAGAGGAAGACACTTTAGATTCTCTGTATATCTGTACTGCATAAACAAATGCATGTCCATTGAAAAAGAAAAATATGCAGGAAAAGATACTTAGGTAACTAACAAACTGAGTTTGTTGCAGTAGGAATGGCTGTATGCAGACCTGCGACCAGCAGTACATTAATGCTGGATATAATGTAAAACTATTTTGGTCCCTATAGGGACATAAATATTTGAACTATTTTAATGGACCATTAAGTTAAATAGACCATTTCTGTCCATTTAAAAATTAATTTAAAATAGTATAAATTTTTTACATTTTTACAGACTTTTAAAAAACCCACTTATTTTAAAGATTTTAAAAAAAAGTGGCTGTCATAGTTTGAGATACTTTTCCAATCATATCAGTTGAGATCATTCAGGAGGCCCTATTGGCTACTTTTAGAAGATAGGAAGTAGGTACAGAATAGGCTACTCAGATCTGCAATTTTTAATGAGTTTACCTTTCTCAGACCTTCTAAACCACTTCTGTTTTTCCCAATATTAAAGCATGAGTTTAAATTCCACTGACTGAGCTAGTTTGAAGATTTTTATGGACAAAAATTCCCTTTTTGCCATCCCTATGTATCCAAAATTATCCATTACTAAGCATCTGTTAAAATGAACTAATTTTTTTTGTGTAAATATTTAAGTCACTAGGAAAAATATTTCAGACTTGTAAATGAAAAAAGGTAGTATACTGGAGAGTGATCTTATGCTGTGGTTATTACTTTGTCTGGAAAAAAATCAATACAAGTGGTATGAACCTGTAGGAAGTAGAATAAGAAATGCATTTAAGGTCGGACGATGTTTATTTACCTGTCAGTCCAGTATATTCATATGGATTATTTGGTATGCTAAGGATTTTATGGGGTAGCTCACTCAAGTCCACACTAATGCATGATCTGTGGCAGGGGGAGTAAGAAAATGTACTTTATTTACCATTAGTGCCATTACAAATATTTTAGAAGGCTGAATACTTCTTAGGTTTTTTTTGAGTAAAGTTCCTAACCTTATTTCAGCTTTATTTTAACCCCTGCAAGACTACTTTCTTATCTAACTCTGGTAAACAAATATTATTTCTGTGAGCAGAAATAATAAATAAAATAATAAATTTGTTATTTGGAACTTTTCTACACAAAAGTCAAACCTGTTACCCACACCTGACTACTGATGCTCTGAAAGTGGACATCAATTGCATCCTAAGACAAAAAGCACTGACACGTCAATTTTTTTCTTCCCATTAATTACTTTTCTTCTTGATTGTTAAATCAATACATTATGTATAGTTTTCGTGTCTCTATTTCTAAGACAAATTAGAACCACAGTTGCTGTTAGCTGTTTTCCAAAGTTTTGAACTTTGCCAACCGGAAACTTTCTTAGCTGAGCTTGCTTGGAATAATGTATAAGTATTCAATTCTAATTGGCCTTCTTCACAAAGATACCTTCCTTTCCATATCAAAAGATGGCATGCTGATCACTGCAGTATTTGGTTAGATCAAGGAAAAGGCCTTTTGTAGCCAGTTTTAATCAGAATGGGTAATGAAGTCTTCCTTCAGCTCCAGTTCAAATACAAACTGAATGCTTCCCAGGGTCAAGCCTCCTGCCTTGCAAAAGTCAGTCCTGGATGTGAGCTGAGAAATCTGAGAAATTCAGAAGTCTGGCCAATTAGTCTGGCAAGAGTAATCACTGACATCAGTTGTACAAAGTCTCTGTTTTCATGACTCGTACTTTAAACCTCCAATCTACCAGGTGCCATGCTGAGTCCTGCTATCACATCATTGTTTTGTTTGTAAAGAGGAAATCAGGAAAAAAAGTGAGTAAGGAGTTTTTATCAGAATAAAACAACTATTTTGCGCTAAAATTAAATGCACAGTTCCTAGCTGACTTTCCTATTAAACATTAATTGACTAAAAACTACTTGTAAGTAAATCATTGTTCTGGGTACTCAAAGGAGTATTTTATAAGGTCAATCCCCCTGTTATATGGCCATATAAAAACTGCAGACTGGGTAATTTTTTTAAAGCACTATATTATTGAGTTTCTATCTGTGCCATAAACATCTTGTTTCTTACCAGTCTCTAGGGAAGATCCACTTTGAGAGAAACACCCTCTCCACACATGTCCACTGAAATAAGGCCCATATGCAGAATTCACATATGGTTTTTGCACTTTCCCACGAATGTGACTATTTCCTAGAAATCTGATTTTGTTTTATTTCATTTATTCTTCTCTAATGGCATGGGAGATTCTTCACAGCCATATTCAAAACATATTCTTTTAAATGGAACGTTTTAAAGATGCAAGAGAATTCTTATTCCATTTTAATCAAATGGATAAAGATACTGTCTGGGACAATATCTTTAGGTATGGAAAGTATACTGAAGTATGGAAACATATGGTTTCTATGAGAAGCTCTTGTTTTTAGGGTTTTTTTAAGATGTCATAGGAGAATGTTCATGATGGCCAGAGTAATATCAGTTTAATTCAGAAAAATTGAGTAATAGCCACTAATTTTTATTTGGTGACCGCACATGAAATCTCTTGTGGTTCAACAGTGACAGTTATTGATCTTGAAAATTGCTGTCTTACAGACAGACCCAAGAAGAGTATTTTATTTTTAACAGAAATACTTAATACTGTCCTACTGTCTATAATTGGGAAATTACAGTAATGATTTCAATTTCAGGGCTCTAAGTCTGCTTCATTTTTTCAAATATTTTGTCACTTTAGGTTTTATAAAATATGTTATAGTCTGTAACAAGATTTTATGGTCAAGGGTTGCTGAATCATTCAATATTTTCAGTTACACAGTGTCTACTTATCTCCTTTGACAACTCTTCATTGTGATAAAATGTATGGGAATAACCATATACAGTGAATGTCTATCCTAATTTGTCAGCCTTAAATGAATCCTGTTCACTATCAGTTTTTTTGTAATTAAAGTGGGCACATTGTTATTGGAAGTAATGGCATAGTTGGTAATTTTTATTGATTACCAACATACATTAGAAAGAGATAAATGACCAATCTAATTGTTTGTGGATTATTGTTTCCTGTGCAGTCATTACACTGGGTCACACTGAAATAAAGGATACATTTCTCAAAGAGAACAAATATGTTTTTTTTTAACTGAGTCAAATGTTTGTGAATGCTGGTAGAAAAACATACAGATGTGGGTCTTTCTGGGTACACAGAGAAAGACTCATGGGCAGGAGTGGAGTTGTAGTCCCAAGAAAACTGAGACATAGCAGGAGGACACATTCCTCAGTAAAAGGNGATTCTTAGCTGAGGTTTGAGCCTTCAGGCGCTAGAGACGGCTCTGGCTGGGCCTTTGAGCCCTTTGGGCTATCATCTCATTATGCACCCGTTATCAGTGGGGGGGGGGGGGGGGGGGGGGGTGTTAGATGTCCTGTCACAAGGATGAGTAACAGAACCAAAGAATCATTTGCTTGAAAGGGACTCCTTATATCAGCTGGTCCAACACTTGACCCAAAGCAGGGGAACTTCAGTATTTGTCAGGTTGCTTAGGTTGCTGCCTTTCCAACATCTCCAGCAATGAAGGTTCTGACATCTCTTTGGGTGAAATGGTATTTGGCTGCCCTCATCGTGACTTTTGTTTCTTAATATTTAGTAGGAATTTATTTTATGATACCTCTCCAAATGGAGTTTGATTTGTTGTCCATAACTATCCAATACATAGTTGAAGACATCAGTAAAATTACTGACCTCTTCTTACAACTAAACAAACCCAACTACCTTAGTGTCTTTTCTTACATCCTGTGTTCCAGCACACTGGCCAACCTGGTGGCACTCCACAGGGCAATCTCCTCTTTGACTGCTTTGTATTGGAATGGCTCCAAACTGGACAGAGTGCTCCAAATGCAGATTGAAAAATTCAGACAAAAGGGAATAAACATTTTGTTTTATTGCTGCTCATATTGTTATCGATGCTTGCTCTCCTTTTCACTCCTTTTGCAAGTAATGGGATTATTTTGCTTCTTTTCAACAATGATAGTAGTGAACCCAGGCCCTTCACCTGTGCTGGTTTTGGCTGAGATAATTTTCTTCACAGTAGCTTTTATGGGGCTATGTTTTGCATTTGTGCTGGAAACTGTTGATAACATAGAGACGTTTTAGTTATTGCTGAGCAGCGTGTACAGACAGTCAGAGCCCTTTCTGCTCCTCACACCACCCCACCAGTGTGACGGTATCCCTTTGGAAAGTTGGGGTCAGCTGTCCCAGCCATGTCTCCTCCCAACTCTTTGCACACACCCAGGCATCCTCAGTGAGGCTGGTACAGCTGACCCCAACTTTCCAAAGGGATATCCCACATTATGTGGCATCATGTTTGGCATATAAAGCTGGGGGAAGAAGAAAGGGGAGATGTTTGGAGTCATGGCACTTGTCTTCCCTTGTCATGGTGATGCATGATGGAATCCTGCTTTCTTAGGGATGGCTGAACACCTGCCTGCCCATGGAAAGCAGTGAACAAATTCCTTGTTTTGCTGGGCTTGCATGCACAGTTTATAATCTACTTATTAAATTGTCCTTACCTCAAGCCATGAGTTTTCTCATTTTTTCTCTTTTTCTCTCCCCCATCCCACTGTGAGGGGAATGAGCGAGAGGCTGGATGGTGCTTAGTTGCCAGCTGGGATTAAATTATGACACTATCCACAGTAATTCAGCTTCTATCTTTATTTCCAAACTCAAATTAGTCCTGGTGAGAGTGTTGTCTAATTCTTTTATAGTAAGTACATCTGCATACCCCTAGATACCAACAGTATATTAGAGAATGGGTCACTCCATTGCTACAATGGAATTAATTTTGCAAAGTTTAGAAGCAGTTCTCAAAACTCTCTCTTTTCTTTGCTTCTGCTAAAGGGTTATATTTAGATTCCAGGTGTGCTGTGTAATGTGATGAGAACTTTAGGATGTTGGAAGCAAAATTCAAAATTTTCAGGTCAGATTCCATCTGAGCAGGAACTTAAACAACCTGAGTGGTCACCATCCTTTTGAAGAAACTTCCTTTCATTCACGCTCTAATAGGATCTTTAGGACACAGATTTTATGTGAAAGCAGATATTTGCTGCCTTGAGGAGGCTGAGTTATGCCCAGTTGCTATGCACATGCTAGAAACAACGAATTGTGAATCCACCAATGATTAGCTGAAGAGGAAAAAGAAGTAATGCCAACAATAAAGAAATCTGACAATTCTTCATCTCCCTGCTAACTTCAGAGAAACATACAACTTCTGAAAATTTATGGAAAACAAGTGATGAGAATGCTACTAGATAAAAGAAAAAAAGAAGTAGAAAAAATAGTGTTTGAAATACTCCTCTGTGATATGGATAAGAGAAGTTTAAGTAAGAAAAGGTAAAAGACTCTCTTTGCTAGTTTGGAAAAAGGGTTCGCAAGGTGCCTGAATGTACTAGTCAGCAAGTTTGGCATGGACTGGTTTCTCTTTTTCTGATGTTGGACCTATCTAAATTTTGCAAAAATAATTAAAAATTCATTTTGCCAGAGGAGAGACAGAAGCCTCCTGACCGCATAGTGTACTGGCTGGGGTAGTTAAGAGATGCAACATAAAGTTATAGCTTTGCTCAGTTTGAAGTCTTAGCCTTTGGACTGTGCTAGGATGACTCTTCATTCTTTTCTTTGAAATGCTCTACTGCAAATCTGAGAGATATTGTTCATAAAAATTTCTTCAAGCTAATTTGTTTTCGCTAACAATTTTAGTTCTGACAAGTCACTGTTTTCTAACTGAAAAACATTTTTAGAAAAACCAACCTCATTCATTTTAACTACAAAATTAATTTCTGAAATGATCCTGTATTCTGAAATGATCCTTTGATAGCTGTATTGCAGTCATTTCAAGGGAGTAAAGTTACACATACAATAGAATTTCATCAGCACAGATGAAAAATCTGAGCAAGAGGCATGATGAATGGGTACAGCTGTATTTTATAGCTCAGACAAGCTGTATACCAGAGGTGTGGAGATATTCATACTCCTGAACTCTGCAGATGAATAGAGCTGGAGTTATGGATTGTGGCAACACACTTTAGCATTGTTTTTTCCTGGGGGTTTCTGGGTTCAAGAATATAAATTTCTGAGGGAACCAATCATTCTGGAGATTTTGTTGTATCAGAAATATCAGACATTTTTTATTTCTTCGTATGACCACAACTGAAGCAAGAGAAGGTTGTCTTCCACTTTTGGACTTGTACTCTCTAGCATAAGAACTGCAGGACTACTTAATAATAGTAATAATTTAAATTTAATGTATTAAATTAATTAAGATATTTAATATTCTGTGGGATATACATGGTATTTTCTTTGGGTTGAGTGTTATAAAATTAACATCTATTATAAGTTTTGATAGACATGTTAAATAGAAGTAATTTAAAATATTGAAATACATCCATATCATCTGCAAATTTACCTGCAAATTCTCTTTATTTTTTGTCTGCAAAGACATGAAAATTAACTTTTTCCAAGTTTTTTTATGTCTAGGAAGTATTATCTATTTAATCTCTTATCCTTTGCGTTTCTTTCAAAAAAATTTATACATTTTTTTAAAATTGAAAATAATACAGAAAAATTCAGTTTGTGTTAGCTATACAATCGCTAAAGCCAGAATTTTTAAATGATAATAACAAATACTGGTTGATTCAGTCCACTTTTTTACCAAAAAGAAAGTAAGAAACATTTTGCAGTATACCTGATCACTTCTGGTCTGGCTTTCTTTTATTAGTTTCTTTATGCTTTGTAATTCTTCTCTTTTCTACCGGAGAATTAAAGTTAAAAGAAAAAGTAAACAAAAATTCAGACATTCTGAATACACAGCTACTTCCTTTTTTTACCTAGTTTACTACATCAGGAGTGTGGAATATGTTACATTACATATAGGATCTAACTCTCCTGTCTTCTCTGTTCACTTGTTCAGCCAAGCAAAACCAAGGAGAACAAAATGGTATATTCTGAATCAATATTTTACAGAAAACTCATTCATCAAAGAATGAGTCGGAAGGGACTTATGTAGATCATGTATTCCTGCCTCCTATTTTAAGCAGGACAGTTACTCACTCTAGATCAGTTTAGCAGTGGCTCTGTCTAGCCAGATCTCAAACTCCAAATAAGTTCCTTAATATCTGTATAAAAGCTCCCAAGCTGGATTTTGTGACTGCTGCCTTAATTATACCTCCCAACATTCCAGGTTCAGCCTCACCAATGCTAAACAGAGTAGACTAAAAATTCCCTTCAGACTTCTACCCACACTTTGGTCATACTATGACCCAATAGCTGACACATATCTTGCAATAAGGGAGAGCTGCTGACTCAAGCTCATCTTGGCTCTGTCACCTGGCATGACAACCGCTCCTTAAAATTTAGTATCAAATTTTCTGAGAGCGCACTCCATCTCATTTCTAGATCATCAGTGGAAGTATGAAAACCAGATGCACATATACCATGTAAGTAACATTGCTTCTGATCTCTTTCTATTCCATTTTCACTCCCAGTTCATAAAGCGGCAACCAAGTCATGTCCAGAGTAGTTAACAGGCTTGCTTCTGTTTCCCAAAACAGTACCTTTTTCTCATGTGTTTTGCAGCTTTGTCTGATGCCTAAAGTTTATGAACATCCTCTCAGCTTCCTGCAAGTTCACTAGTCCTTGGTGGGAAGGAACAGGGTTTCCACTATCAGAATATCTCAGGGTATTTTCACATTGAATGGATAACTAAGAGGTTTCCTGAGCTGACCAGCAGTGTGAAAAGTGGAGAGGTTTTCCAGACCAAGGCTGCTGTTTTCAGAGTTCATAGACTCACTGAATAGTTTGGGTTGGAAGGGACCTTTAAAGATCACTTAGTCCAACACCCTGGCAATGAGCAGGGACCTCTTCAACTAGATCAGGTTGTCCAAAATCCCATGCAACCTGACCTTGAATGTTTCCAGGGATGGGTTATCTACCACCTCTCTGGTTAACCTGTGCCAGTATTTTAGCACCCTCAATGTAAAAAATGTGTTCTTTATATTTCGTTTGACTCTACCCTCTTTTACTTTAAAACCATTACCTCTTGTCCTGTTGCTACAGGCCCTACTAAGGATTATCTCCCCACCATTCTTATAAGCCCTCTTTAGGTATTGAAATGCTGCTATGTCTCCACAGAGCCTTCTCCTCCAGGCTGAACAAACCCAGCTCTCAGCCTTTCCTCATAGGATAAGTGTTTCATCCCTCTGATCTTTTTTGTGGGTCTCCTTTAGATCTGCACCAACAGGTCCATGTCTTTCCTGTACTGAAGACTCCAGAGCTGGATGCAGTTCTTTAGGTGGAGTCTCACAAGGATGGAGTAGGGGCAGAAAATCACCTCCCTCGGCCTGCTGGATATATTTCCTTTGCTGCAGCCCAGGATGCAGTTGGCTTGTGGGGCTGTGAGACCAGAAAACAGGCAATTGCTGCAGGCTGTCACTGCTGATTGACAAAATTAGGAAGACACTGTAGATCAAGACCAGGCCTTTTGCTGTATTAGCTCAATGCATCTATCAAAGAGAAGAAATATCTGTAAAATAAGTAAATTTATGCCTTGAATGTAGGATAGGTGTAAGTGCAGCCAGTAAAGTAAAATGAAGAATTTTATGGCAGCAAACTGGGAAGGATTTAGGAATATTTTGTTTAGTTTATATGCATGCCTACTTTATAGATATGTTATAAATTACTACATATTCTGATATGATAAACAGTTCTTAGTAGTCTGCCTCTGCAATGTGGAATATTGCTACTCACAATACTTTGATGGATCCAATTTCTAGAAAAGTGCCATTGTAATCAATAAAAACACTTGTCTAGAAATCCTTACAGTTGGACCTAAAGAAAAAAAACAACCCAAACATCCTACTCTTTCAACCTTTAGTATTTTTATAAAATCTATATTTATCATGTAAAATCATATCTGTTCCTTATTTGATCATGTTTCCCCAGGCATGTGGTAAGAAACCAGTTCTTCTGGTGTTTTCTCTGAGGCCAGATTGTTCTCTTTAAAACAAGGTAGGAGTGAATACCAACTATGCACTTTAGTACAACAGCATATGCTGATCAGTAGAGCTCAGGATGTAATTACATATGCTGTTTTATCCTATATTATGTCCTTCTCTCTCCTTACATTTTGTATTTCAGTTGAAACTCAAAATCAAACATGTAGATCAATTGCTGGTATTCCCTGTTGACATTTTATTCCTTGGATCCCAAATCAGCTCTGTTACCTAATCATTATACTTCTCTGCATTACCCTTAAATGACTGCAGTCAAATACTGGTTTTATTAAGAAGTATTTCATGCAATCTTTTTTTTACTTAACCCTATAGCCTAATTCAAAACACGGAAAAATTTTTCAGCAAATTTAATCTAAAATGAAGGATGATAAACTATTCAGGAATCCCCTGGTTCATAATCTAGTTATGTCTTCAATTAGGTAAGGCATGTCTGGTCTAGGAATAAAAATCAGTAGTACTTGCTGTTCTCAGTGCAGGGTGTAAATGTTTGACACACTGTGGAGTCACAGAGCAACTGAGGTAGAATGGCAATGGCACCCCTGGGGTGCCATTTCCAACCTCTGTTCAAAGCAGGGTCAGTTAGAACAGGTTGGCCAGCTGGGGTTTGAGTATTTCCAAGGATGGATAGTCCACTATTGAACTGAGAAGCCTCTCGCAGTGTTTGACCACCATCACACTGAGAGCTTCCTAATTTTAAAGTGGAATTTCCCACAATTCTGTTTGTGTCTGTTGCCACTTGCCCTGTTATTGGGTACCACTAAGAAGGGGCTGTCTCTGTCTTCTTGACTCCTTGGCATCTAGTTTGGTTTTTTTTAATAGACACTAATGATATCTCCCCTGTGTCTTCTATATTATTGTATACTGTGAAAATTGAGGGAGTGTGTTATCAGATGGACAGAGGCACAAGATAAATAGTGTTCCATACTGCAAATACAATATTTAATTTACAAGTCTCTTGCATACAATACACATTCACTTAAACAAACAACACCTTGGAAGTTTTTATAGGCAATATAGAGGATATTTCTGTTTTAAAACTGAGATTCCCAGACTTGTTTAGGTGGACCTCATGGCTTCGCCTTTTCCACTATGTCCTCCCTCATTTACCTTCTACCTCTATCACTGACTTCAGAATCATGGGCACTCATGCCGGTCCTGTACCTACACAGGCATGTGGCACTGCTCGTTTCAGAAAATGGTACGAGACCTGGAGCAACCCTGACTCTCCTTTGTTCAGCTTCTTAGTACCTCACCACTAAGACATGGCATTGCTCTCATCTTTCTTCACCCTACATTTGTTTAAAGAATGGCAACACTGAAGACCCAGAACAGCAGCTGAGCAGTCCCTGTGTGTTTCAGTCAATACCATCCCATAAAAGACACCTTTGCTTGTGTATGTGGTGCTATTATAATGATAATAATAACACGGTCTGGAAGTTTCAATACCTGAAAAGATAAGTCTGTGTCAGTGAAAGGTTGCTCCCAAGCTGATTGCCTCCCCTTCTCAGTTGCAGTTAATTAGCTTTGACAGAGCACTGTGTTTAGGAGACTCCAATAATTCTAGTTTTGGAGCTAGCTGAGGAATCTGTGAATGATATAGACATACTATATATACATATGTTGTCTATATAACTTTCCATCACTCTCTTAAAAAACCCCAACTTTCACTTGCAGAATAGACTTAGGCTCTGCGCCTAGTGTGGAAGAATGCTGGAAGTGGTCCTGGGGTGCAGATGATGACAAGTGCGTATTCTCTACAGGTTGTTTTGGGTCACTAGACACGTTCTGCTGTTATGTGCTCTGTAGCATCTCTAGGATGTCTTTGCTTTCCTTCCTCTTGGCCTATTCTTACAACCAGTGATACCCATTTGCTGGTGTTACATACGAGTCCTGTATTACACATAAGATGTTAAGAGGATGGTTGTACGTATTATTGTGAACAATTCTCAGAGATGGTTTCTGTACATACAGAAACATCTCTTGCCCTTTTACTCAAGATAAATGGAAGAAATACCATCAGCTTCAGGGGTTCTTTGTTTCTAGAAAGATTTTAAGCCTTAGAAATCTTTTGAAGACTTTTTTTTAATTACAGTATGATTGTAAACAAAACAATAAAAGAATCACGGGGCATCGATACAGCAGGCATTGTTCAAATTTATTGGGAAATGAGAGTCCTTGTACCACTGGATTATTCTCTCTGATGCTGATCTGGCAAAAAGAGCCATCATCTCTCTGAGCCCTGAATAGGAAATGTTGATACTTCAGCTTTCTGTCACAGTCAATTCAAGTGGAGCCCAATACAGATACACACATCTGTGTAAACTGTTCTTTGTTTTGCTTTCTAGGATAATTAAGTAAAAGCCTACTAGATGAGCACAATTACTCGAAATTAATCACTTTCAAGCTAGTTAAATCATGACAGATTAATTGCTTGTATCTATTCCTACATTAGGATTTGTTTTATCAGCTGAAATACCCAAGTAGCTCTCCTGTTCTGGTAAATCATTGCTCTTTTTATGAGAAAATGGTAAATATTTGTTTATTATAATCAATTATAATTATATACTTTTAATTAACCTTTAAAAATAAGGTGGCTTCAATTACATTTTGTATGGATGATATTTGGCTACACTTATCCCAAGCAAATTTTTAAACCTTGGAAGTGTTCAAGGCCAGGTTGGATGGGTCTTTGAACACCCCGGTCTAGTGAGAGGTGTCCCCACCCAGGATCTCTAAGGTCCCTTCCAATCCAAGCAATTCTATGATTCTGTGATTATTCTGATGCCACTTATCTTCTTTCTGAAAATCTGGGGTATGTAATGCCGCTCTGGGCAAAACAGTCTGACATTAATATTGAATGTACTTTATGACAGAGGATAAGATTCAATTTGTAGAGGCAGTTCAGGAATTTAAATACTTTATGATGTTCCATGATATAAGGAAGAAATTTTTTTACAGTGAGGATGGTGAAAAATGGCAACAGCTTTCCCAGAGAGATGGTGGATATCCCATCCTTGGAAATATTTGAGGTCAGGTTGGGCTCTGAGCAATCTGATCTAGTTAAAAATGCTTCTGCTCATTGCAGGGGAGTTTGAACTAGGTTGCCTTTATAGGCTCCCTCCCACTCAAACTTGTTTATGATTCTACGATTCTGTGATTTTATTTCAAACAAGTTTGGTTTGTTTATCAACTCTGGTGATGAGATTTCACATTAATTACTTGGACAGTCAAGAAAGTAGCTTCTGTGTATTACTAACATGTGAAAGATCTGTTACTTATTTGTTTTAAGCCATGCAAAATTTCTTGTGAGGAGCACTTACAGTTTGTCAAGGTTTGAAGTCACCTTAAGTTTAGCCATCCAAATGTTAAGCTTATAAATTATTCTGGTTATCTCATTCTGTAACCACTGGAAAGGAAATGAGAGAGGCATTGTCAAAAGATGATTGATTCCACCTAGAAACCCATACTGTGATTGCATTAATTATTTTTTCATAAATGGTTAAAGTTATGTGAGATGAATACAAGCACTTGTTGCTAGTATCAAAGACTAAAAAACAGAAAGACTACTGTCCTTCTGAGCAGATCTTGTAAGGTTGGATAAGAAATCTGATATTCTGTCTCACTGACGTTATATGGTTGTTTATCCNGATGTTAAGAGGATGGTTGTACGTATTATTGTGAACAATTCTCAGAGATGGTTTCTGTACATACAGAAACATCTCTTGCCCTTTTACTCAAGATAAATGGAAGAAATACCATCAGCTTCAGGGGTTCTTTGTTTCTAGAAAGATTTTAAGCCTTAGAAATCTTTTGAAGACTTTTTTTTAATTACAGTATGATTGTAAACAAAACAATAAAAGAATCACGGGGCATCGATACAGCAGGCATTGTTCAAATTTATTGGGAAATGAGAGTCCTTGTACCACTGGATTATTCTCTCTGATGCTGATCTGGCAAAAAGAGCCATCATCTCTCTGAGCCCTGAATAGGAAATGTTGATACTTCAGCTTTCTGTCACAGTCAATTCAAGTGGAGCCCAATACAGATACACACATCTGTGTAAACTGTTCTTTGTTTTGCTTTCTAGGATAATTAAGTAAAAGCCTACTAGATGAGCACAATTACTCGAAATTAATCACTTTCAAGCTAGTTAAATCATGACAGATTAATTGCTTGTATCTATTCCTACATTAGGATTTGTTTTATCAGCTGAAATACCCAAGTAGCTCTCCTGTTCTGGTAAATCATTGCTCTTTTTATGAGAAAATGGTAAATATTTGTTTATTATAATCAATTATAATTATATACTTTTAATTAACCTTTAAAAATAAGGTGGCTTCAATTACATTTTGTATGGATGATATTTGGCTACACTTATCCCAAGCAAATTTTTAAACCTTGGAAGTGTTCAAGGCCAGGTTGGATGGGTCTTTGAACACCCCGGTCTAGTGAGAGGTGTCCCCACCCAGGATCTCTAAGGTCCCTTCCAATCCAAGCAATTCTATGATTCTGTGATTATTCTGATGCCACTTATCTTCTTTCTGAAAATCTGGGATATGTAATGCCGCTCTGGGCAAAACAGTCTGACATTAATATTGAATGTACTTTATGACAGAGGATAAGATTCAATTTGTAGAGGCAGTTCAGGAATTTAAATACTTTATGATGTTCCATGATATAAGGAAGAAATTTTTTTACAGTGAGGATGGTGAAAAATGGCAACAGCTTTCCCAGAGAGATGGTGGATATCCCATCCTTGGAAATATTTGAGGTCAGGTTGGGCTCTGAGCAATCTGATCTAGTTAAAAATGCTTCTGCTCATTGCAGGGGAGTTTGAACTAGGTTGCCTTTATAGGCTCCCTCCCACTCAAACTTGTTTATGATTCTACGATTCTGTGATTTTATTTCAAACAAGTTTGGTTTGTTTATCAACTCTGGTGATGAGATTTCACATTAATTACTTGGACAGTCAAGAAAGTAGCTTCTGTGTATTACTAACATGTGAAAGATCTGTTACTTATTTGTTTTAAGCCATGCAAAATTTCTTGTGAGGAGCACTTACAGTTTGTCAAGGTTTGAAGTCACCTTAAGTTTAGCCATCCAAATGTTAAGCTTATAAATTATTCTGGTTATCTCATTCTGTAACCACTGGAAAGGAAATGAGAGAGGCATTGTCAAAAGATGATTGATTCCACCTAGAAACCCATACTGTGATTGCATTAATTATTTTTTCATAAATGGTTAAAGTTATGTGAGATGAATACAAGCACTTGTTGCTAGTATCAAAGACTAAAAAACAGAAAGACTACTGTCCTTCTGAGCAGATCTTGTAAGGTTGGATAAGAAATCTGATATTCTGTCTCACTGACGTTATATGGTTGTTTATCCTGTCTTTTCAACTTAGTAAGGTAAGCCCTCTCCTCTGTAGGTAGATCTCTCCCTATTGACTCTAAACAGGTCAAGGATCTCTTAGTTTTGATGTCTTGCTTTAAAATAGCTTATGTTAAATGAATGCCATTCACAAAGCCTGGAATGTCTGATGGCTGTTTAGATATTATTATGTTTTTGGGTTCAGGGCAATTACTTATTGCTAGAAAACACTTAAGGGCTAGAATAAATGTCTGAGCCTGTATTTTCCAAGGCATGACTTTAAACTTTATGATTTCAATTTATGATTTTCCATATTTTAATAATAAAAATCCCCACAGCTCTCTAATACATGGAATGATAATAACTATTAGAAAAGCTAATTCAAATGGATGCCAGACCCTCTACATTTTACTGTTATTGTTTCAAGAATGTAGTACTGCAGTGTTGGAAATGGATTTGCTAAAAGAAAGGAACCAAAACCTTGACAATCTTGAATTTTGTTTTCAGGTTCAAATAGAAGTCATCAGAAAAAAAAAAAAAAGCTTAAATCCTGTGTTAGGGGATGAGTGGGAAACGTACAGTGCTAAAGAATAAGAAAATGATATCTTAAATATATATTAAAAATTCTCAGTTGAAAGTAACAGGGTGCTGACCTAGAACAGATTGAGATTAATGACAAGTGGTTCTGCTATTGTATTGATCAGTGCCTGTGGCAATTTAGCAGATGATAAAACATACAACATTGATTAAGGCTACTGGCAAAAGGTTTTAGATGCCAAGGCTGCTGTACTTTTCTTAAAGCTCAAAATAAAGCTTTTAGTTACATATCTATAATGGAACATATGCATAAAAACATACATAGACATAAATAGTTATGCTTATATAATAAAATGTTTAATAACTACTGGCAAAGGCNATGCCGCTCTGGGCAAAACAGTCTGACATTAATATTGAATGTACTTTATGACAGAGGATAAGATTCAATTTGTAGAGGCAGTTCAGGAATTTAAATACTTTATGATGTTCCATGATATAAGGAAGAAATTTTTTTACAGTGAGGATGGTGAAAAATGGCAACAGCTTTCCCAGAGAGATGGTGGATATCCCATCCTTGGAAATATTTGAGGTCAGGTTGGGCTCTGAGCAATCTGATCTAGTTAAAAATGCTTCTGCTCATTGCAGGGGAGTTTGAACTAGGTTGCCTTTATAGGCTCCCTCCCCTAGAGGCAGTTCAGGAATTTAAATACTTTATGATGTTCCATGATATAAGGAAGAAATTTTTTTACAGTGAGGATGGTGAAAAATGGCAACAGCTTTCCCAGAGAGATGGTGGATATCCCATCCTTGGAAATATTTGAGGTCAGGTTGGGCTCTGAGCAATCTGATCTAGTTAAAAATGCTTCTGCTCATTGCAGGGGAGTTTGAACTAGGTTGCCTTTATAGGCTCCCTCCCCTAGAGGCAGTTCAGGAATTTAAATACTTTATGATGTTCCATGATATAAGGAAGAAATTTTTTTACAGTGAGGATGGTGAAAAATGGCAACAGCTTTCCCAGAGAGATGGTGGATATCCCATCCTTGGAAATATTTGAGGTCAGGTTGGGCTCTGAGCAATCTGATCTAGTTAAAAATGCTTCTGCTCATTGCAGGGGAGTTTGAACTAGGTTGCCTTTATAGGCTCCCTCCCCTAGAGGCAGTTCAGGAATTTAAATACTTTATGATGTTCCATGATATAAGGAAGAAATTTTTTTACAGTGAGGATGGTGAAAAATGGCAACAGCTTTCCCAGAGAGATGGTGGATATCCCATCCTTGGAAATATTTGAGGTCAGGTTGGGCTCTGAGCAATCTGATCTAGTTAAAAATGCTTCTGCTCATTGCAGGGGAGTTTGAACTAGGTTGCCTTTATAGGCTCCCTCCCCTAGAGGCAGTTCAGGAATTTAAATACTTTATGATGTTCCATGATATAAGGAAGAAATTTTTTTACAGTGAGGATGGTGAAAAATGGCAACAGCTTTCCCAGAGAGATGGTGGATATCCCATCCTTGGAAATATTTGAGGTCAGGTTGGGCTCTGAGCAATCTGATCTAGTTAAAAATGCTTCTGCTCATTGCAGGGGAGTTTGAACTAGGTTGCCTTTATAGGCTCCCTCCCCTAGAGGCAGTTCAGGAATTTAAATACTTTATGATGTTCCATGATATAAGGAAGAAATTTTTTTACAGTGAGGATGGTGAAAAATGGCAACAGCTTTCCCAGAGAGATGGTGGATATCCCATCCTTGGAAATATTTGAGGTCAGGTTGGGCTCTGAGCAATCTGATCTAGTTAAAAATGCTTCTGCTCATTGCAGGGGAGTTTGAACTAGGTTGCCTTTATAGGCTCCCTCCCCTAGAGGCAGTTCAGGAATTTAAATACTTTATGATGTTCCATGATATAAGGAAGAAATTTTTTTACAGTGAGGATGGTGAAAAATGGCAACAGCTTTCCCAGAGAGATGGTGGATATCCCATCCTTGGAAATATTTGAGGTCAGGTTGGGCTCTGAGCAATCTGATCTAGTTAAAAATGCTTCTGCTCATTGCAGGGGAGTTTGAACTAGGTTGCCTTTATAGGCTCCCTCCCCTAGAGGCAGTTCAGGAATTTAAATACTTTATGATGTTCCATGATATAAGGAAGAAATTTTTTTACAGTGAGGATGGTGAAAAATGGCAACAGCTTTCCCAGAGAGATGGTGGATATCCCATCCTTGGAAATATTTGAGGTCAGGTTGGGCTCTGAGCAATCTGATCTAGTTAAAAATGCTTCTGCTCATTGCAGGGGAGTTTGAACTAGGTTGCCTTTATAGGCTCCCTCCCCTAGAGGCAGTTCAGGAATTTAAATACTTTATGATGTTCCATGATATAAGGAAGAAATTTTTTTACAGTGAGGATGGTGAAAAATGGCAACAGCTTTCCCAGAGAGATGGTGGATATCCCATCCTTGGAAATATTTGAGGTCAGGTTGGGCTCTGAGCAATCTGATCTAGTTAAAAATGCTTCTGCTCATTGCAGGGGAGTTTGAACTAGGTTGCCTTTATAGGCTCCCTCCCACTCAAACTTGTTTATGATTCTACGATTCTGTGATTTTATTTCAAACAAGTTTGGTTTGTTTATCAACTCTGGTGATGAGATTTCACATTAATTACTTGGACAGTCAAGAAAGTAGCTTCTGTGTATTACTAACATGTGAAAGATCTGTTACTTATTTGTTTTAAGCCATGCAAAATTTCTTGTGAGGAGCACTTACAGTTTGTCAAGGTTTGAAGTCACCTTAAGTTTAGCCATCCAAATGTTAAGCTTATAAATTATTCTGGTTATCTCATTCTGTAACCACTGGAAAGGAAATGAGAGAGGCATTGTCAAAAGATGATTGATTCCACCTAGAAACCCATACTGTGATTGCATTAATTATTTTTTCATAAATGGTTAAAGTTATGTGAGATGAATACAAGCACTTGTTGCTAGTATCAAAGACTAAAAAACAGAAAGACTACTGTCCTTCTGAGCAGATCTTGTAAGGTTGGATAAGAAATCTGATATTCTGTCTCACTGACGTTATATGGTTGTTTATCCTGTCTTTTCAACTTAGTAAGGTAAGCCCTCTCCTCTGTAGGTAGATCTCTCCCTATTGACTCTAAACAGGTCAAGGATCTCTTAGTTTTGATGTCTTGCTTTAAAATAGCTTATGTTAAATGAATGCCATTCACAAAGCCTGGAATGTCTGATGGCTGTTTAGATATTATTATGTTTTTGGGTTCAGGGCAATTACTTATTGCTAGAAAACACTTAAGGGCTAGAATAAATGTCTGAGCCTGTATTTTCCAAGGCATGACTTTAAACTTTATGATTTCAATTTATGATTTTCCATATTTTAATAATAAAAATCCCCACAGCTCTCTAATACATGGAATGATAATAACTATTAGAAAAGCTAATTCAAATGGATGCCAGACCCTCTACATTTTACTGTTATTGTTTCAAGAATGTAGTACTGCAGTGTTGGAAATGGATTTGCTAAAAGAAAGGAACCAAAACCTTGACAATCTTGAATTTTGTTTTCAGGTTCAAATAGAAGTCATCAGAAAAAAAAAAAAAAGCTTAAATCCTGTGTTAGGGGATGAGTGGGAAACGTACAGTGCTAAAGAATAAGAAAATGATATCTTAAATATATATTAAAAATTCTCAGTTGAAAGTAACAGGGTGCTGACCTAGAACAGATTGAGATTAATGACAAGTGGTTCTGCTATTGTATTGATCAGTGCCTGTGGCAATTTAGCAGATGATAAAACATACAACATTGATTAAGGCTACTGGCAAAAGGTTTTAGATGCCAAGGCTGCTGTACTTTTCTTAAAGCTCAAAATAAAGCTTTTAGTTACATATCTATAATGGAACATATGCATAAAAACATACATAGACATAAATAGTTATGCTTATATAATAAAATGTTTAATAACTACTGGCAAAGGCATTGGTTTAGTAGTAAAAAGCCATTTAGATTTAATACATGTTCTTTACCACTATTTCAGCAAGCTGTCATGTAACTAGTAGATCATACAGTGAATAAAATTAGCAAAACATTATATACATGGAAAACCAAACATTTTAGCTCTTATTGTATAGAGACTTATCCAAAGAAAGGATATTGGAATGTCTGTTACCTGAGAGATCTGTTTCACACTTAGAATCTTCCTGTGGGGAACAATATAGATCTGAACTCATTAGTGACAGAGAAGAAATTGCTGAAATATTGAAAGATTTAAGAGAAAATGAATGAAATAGGAAGACGATATAAAAAAATAAACATCATCATGCAAAGAACTAATTACAGTAACACTGGTTACTTTGGAACATTGTCAGACGTAATTGGGATTGTAAGACATAATTGAACTTCCAGAAAGCACAGCAATTACCTCAGAAATGAATGTCAACTTTGTAGAATCTACCAAGAAGAAAAAATAGTGCTGGCACAAGCATAGAATCGTGTTGTGAATTTCCTAGGCTTTGTTTTTATCTGGTTTCCGGAGTTCCAGAGGTGTCTGTTCTATTTTTCTTGGAGCAAATAGACTTGATGGTCTTGGTCAGAGCAATAACTACCATATAGTGAGTTCATTCACAGACTGTATCAAAGTGTGCAAGTAAGTGAAAACCTCAGAGGGAGGGGGTCTATTTCACATGCAGAAGCTGTTCCCCAGTGTAAAATGGGTAACTGCAACCTCCTTAATTGGGTCACTTATGTTCAGGCATCTTTTACCATTCACAGAGATCCTGCAAGCAGGACATACAGCTTAAATGTTCAAAGCAATTATTTACTGTCTCATATACACAGCTGATATAATTCATGCTACTACACTTAGCATTAATTTGCTCACTGGCCCTGATGAGACACCAGATGAGTCTTTGCTGGCCAGGAACTCATCAGTCAGCTGTAGAAGTGCTGCCTCTACTCCTTGCAGAGGGCTGATCCTCAATCTTGCTAAATGCCTGTCTACTGATCCTCTGTGTTTTTTTCTTAGGACTTTATTGCTCAAGAAAACTTTTCAGTTGTTTTTCTAGTTTTGTGGGGTTTTTGTTTGGTTGGTTTTGCTTGTTTCTTCCTTTAATTTTGAATTGGTAACTGTTATTCCCTCAACATTTTTACTTCTGTGTATGTTTTTGTTTTTCTTATCTTGCTTGGCTTCAATTTGTGTACTTTGTCACACGTCAGTAGCAATTTTCTCTGACAGGAAGCCACCAGCTGTGCTATACAAAATTGGGGGTTTGATCACAGAGAGATAAACCCTTTGGCCATGGATTACAGGGTCTTATATATTTGTGCTTCCCTAGCTGGTAACTTGATCAAGGTCATGTGCAAAGCTCCATCTGGATTGAAGATACATATACATTCCTTACATTTTCTCAGCGCTTTTTCAGCTTCCTGATCCCTAATTCCTTTGTCTTACAGTCAGCCTGGCAAACTTCCAGACAAATATCTACAATACTATTTTTTAATAAGTGTAATCTAAATCATAGATGGATGAATAAAAATTTGATAAAAGATTATGTGTTTCTTTATGTGACTCTTTTTACTTCATGCAGGGCATAGAAATGACAGATATCAAAATGAAAATGTCAGCATCTACTCTTATATAATTTTACTTCTTCTGTGTGTACCCATTGAATGAATCTTTCTTCAAAAGCATTAGGACTTTTTTAGCTTAATCAGTTCTGTCCACTGGAGTGGATAGAAGTCAAGATGTTCTTGTTTCTTCTGTGGAGTGGTTACTGGACTATTTGACCAATTCCCAATATGTGAACGCCAAGAAGAGGGAAGAAATAATGAAAAAATAACACTTTTTGATCATAAAAGATAGTGGAAAGGACCTGGGAATAAAAGAACAGGTAACTTATTTACTTATAATATTTATATCTGAACTATTGCCCTAAAGTCTCTATATATTGTGTGTGAGAGATTGTTTCATATAGGAGAGAATAATTCTGCCCTATGGCAGTCATCTAAGCTAAATCAGATGGATTACTCAGATGAAGTCCCCGATGACTGGAAAAACGGAAACATCACACCCATTTTAAAAAAGGGTGAAAATGAGGGCCCTGAAAACTACCAGTCAATCTCACCTCTGTGCTTGCTATGAGCACGGACCCACTGCTCCTGGAAGCTATTTCAAGATATGTGGAAGAAGGAGGCGATTAGCCAGCTCTTGACCAAGGGCAAGTCTTGCCTGACTAATCTATCAATGGAGTGACTGTGATGGCGGATAAGGGCAGAGCAACTGATGTCATCTACTTTGATTTCTCTAAGGCCTTTGATGTGGTCCCATACAACATTATTACTTGTAAATTGGAGTTGATGGATATGGGGTTGATGGATAGACTGTTTGATGGATAAGGAATTGACTGGATGACTGCCTCCAAAGAGTTACAGTCAATATCTCAATGTCCAGGTGGAAACCAGCAATAAGGGATATCCCTCGAAGATCCATACTGTGAGCAAAGCTGTTCAATATCTTTGTCGATGGCACAGATGGTGGGACTGAGTGCATCTGCAGTGAGTTTGTGGGTGACACCAAACTGGGTGGTGCAGTTGATACACTTGAGAGAAGGGATGCCATCCAGAGGGCCTGGACAAGCTTCAGTGGAAAAACTTTATGAAGTTCAACGAGACAAGTCCTGCACTTGGGTTGGGAAAATCCCCAATATCAGTACAGACTGTGGGATAAATGAAAAGAGAGCAGTCCTGAAGAGAAGAGCTTGGGGATACAGGTGAATGAAAAATTGGACTTGAGCTGGCAATGTACATTTGCAACCCAGAAAGACAGCCACACCCTGGGTTGCATGCAAAGCAGCATGGCCAGTTTGTGAAAGGAGGTAATTCTTCCCCTCTACTGCACTCTTGTGAGACTCCACCTGGAGATCCACATTCAGCCCTGGGGCTGGTTGTACAAGAAAGGCATGGAACTGTCACAGTGGGCCCATGGGAGGGTCATGAAAATGGTCGGAGGTCTGGAATACCACTTCTATGCAGAAAGGCTGAGCGAGTTGTTCAGCCTGGAGAAGAGAAGGCTCCAGGAAGACCTTATTGTGGTCGTTTAGTACTTTAAGTGGGCTTACAAGAAAGAAGAAGAGAGCCTTTTTGCCAAGACCTGTAGTGACAGGACAAGGAACAATGGTTTTAAACTGAAACAGCGTAGGTTTAGATTGGATACATGGAATAAATATTTTGATGATGAGGGGGGTGAGACAATGGGATGGGTTGCCCAGAGAAGCTGGGCAACAGCAACTTCCCCATCTTTTGATGTGTTCAAGGCCAGTTGGATGGGACTTTGAGCAACCTCATCTAGATTTGGTGGAAGACGTTTCTGTGCATTACAGTGGGGGCTGAACAATGTGATCTTCAAAGGTCCTTTCCAATCCAAACAATTCTGTGATTTTAAATACACTATTTTCTATTTGCTTAATGTAATTGAACTAAGTACTTCACATGGTGACCTTCAATATAGATGTCTAAAGTCAGGTGAATTGAATGCTATCCACAGTGTTTTCAATGACTGAATGAATATGTTTGATGTTGAAAAAAGAGATTAACAAGGGAATAGAAGAAAGAATTAACTATGGAATTCCTTTCAATACTTGAAAGAGCTGTCCAGGGAAGTGGAGACTTGGCATGTGTAATTGTTTTATTATTTCAATTTTGTTTAAAGGGAAATTTTGGGAAAAGTGTTATTTTTAAATGTAAAAATGTTGCTGAAGCAATATGGCAAGACCATAATGATTTTATTTGAAAAAAATGGAAATATGGGAGACTGAATAGCAATTTGTTAGCATTTAAAAATATTACAATAAATATTAAAGAGACTTTTTGTGGG
>VZTH01009563.1:0-50139 GCA_013397815.1 Aleadryas rufinucha | reverse complement strand
ACTAATCTATCAATGGAGTGACTGTGATGGCGGATAAGGGCAGAGCAACTGATGTCATCTACTTTGATTTCTCTAAGGCCTTTGATGTGGTCCCATACAACATTATTACTTGTAAATTGGAGTTGATGGATATGGGGTTGATGGATAGACTGTTTGATGGATAAGGAATTGACTGGATGACTGCCTCCAAAGAGTTACAGTCAATATCTCAATGTCCAGGTGGAAACCAGCAATAAGGGATATCCCTCGAAGATCCATACTGTGAGCAAAGCTGTTCAATATCTTTGTCGATGGCACAGATGGTGGGACTGAGTGCATCTGCAGTGAGTTTGTGGGTGACACCAAACTGGGTGGTGCAGTTGATACACTTGAGAGAAGGGATGCCATCCAGAGGGCCTGGACAAGCTTCAGTGGAAAAACTTTATGAAGTTCAACGAGACAAGTCCTGCACTTGGGTTGGGAAAATCCCCAATATCAGTACAGACTGTGGGATAAATGAAAAGAGAGCAGTCCTGAAGAGAAGAGCTTGGGGATACAGGTGAATGAAAAATTGGACTTGAGCTGGCAATGTACATTTGCAACCCAGAAAGACAGCCACACCCTGGGTTGCATGCAAAGCAGCATGGCCAGTTTGTGAAAGGAGGTAATTCTTCCCCTCTACTGCACTCTTGTGAGACTCCACCTGGAGATCCACATTCAGCCCTGGGGCTGGTTGTACAAGAAAGGCATGGAACTGTCACAGTGGGCCCATGGGAGGGTCATGAAAATGGTCGGAGGTCTGGAATACCACTTCTATGCAGAAAGGCTGAGCGAGTTGTTCAGCCTGGCGCAGAGAAGGCCCCAGGAAGACCTTATTGTGGTCCGTTNGCCTGGAGAAGAGAAGGCTCCAGGAAGACCTTATTGTGGTCGTTTAGTACTTTAAGTGGGCTTACAAGAAAGAAGAAGAGAGCCTTTTTGCCAAGACCTGTAGTGACAGGACAAGGAACAATGGTTTTAAACTGAAACAGCGTAGGTTTAGATTGGATACATGGAATAAATATTTTGATGATGAGGGGGGTGAGACAATGGGATGGGTTGCCCAGAGAAGCTGGGCAACAGCAACTTCCCCATCTTTTGATGTGTTCAAGGCCAGTTGGATGGGACTTTGAGCAACCTCATCTAGATTTGGTGGAAGACGTTTCTGTGCATTACAGTGGGGGCTGAACAATGTGATCTTCAAAGGTCCTTTCCAATCCAAACAATTCTGTGATTTTAAATACACTATTTTCTATTTGCTTAATGTAATTGAACTAAGTACTTCACATGGTGACCTTCAATATAGATGTCTAAAGTCAGGTGAATTGAATGCTATCCACAGTGTTTTCAATGACTGAATGAATATGTTTGATGTTGAAAAAAGAGATTAACAAGGGAATAGAAGAAAGAATTAACTATGGAATTCCTTTCAATACTTGAAAGAGCTGTCCAGGGAAGTGGAGACTTGGCATGTGTAATTGTTTTATTATTTCAATTTTGTTTAAAGGGAAATTTTGGGAAAAGTGTTATTTTTAAATGTAAAAATGTTGCTGAAGCAATATGGCAAGACCATAATGATTTTATTTGAAAAAAATGGAAATATGGGAGACTGAATAGCAATTTGTTAGCATTTAAAAATATTACAATAAATATTAAAGAGACTTTTTGTGGGGTTTTTTTTCCCCTGTATGATAAAATACTACATAGTGCTTCAAAATGGAATAGCATAAATAGTGCTTTCTTCCACCTGAAGGATGTAGAATGTGTTTTCACTAAATAAAGAAACTTTCACAACAAAAAATTAATAACAACAAATTGATTGGAAACTCTAGAAACTGGAGCTCAATATTTGAAGCCTGCAGTTATATGAACATATACTTCTCCCATCTGTCAAGACTGAAAAAGGTATATTTGAGAGACTATATGACATGCTGATGAGATTAGCAGGTGCTGTCAAATCTTATGTTAGTAAATTTGAGACTTGTCTTCGACTAAAAATGTTTTTTTCAAAACAGTGATAATAAAAGAATACAGGAAAAAGTGCCCTTCAATAATTTATTTTAAATGATTAAACCCATAAAAATGGAAAGTGAAATCACAGAAATAATGATCCTTATTTATGTTAAGATGTAGTTATAAACTCCTGGTTAAACTTAAGTAACATATTGATATAGAGATATCCTCTAAGGCAATTACCAGAATTTCCTATCTTTACTAAAATATAATAAAATTTTACACCTGTCTTGTCACCTGTCATACATTCTGTGCATACATCAGAATAAAAAGTCTCAATTTTTAGCTTTAGGTAATATGAGAGACATTTGTCATAACCTAGAGTTCAGTGTCTTAAACTATTTGAAGATCTCAGTTTTCTGAATGAAATTGTCATGGGTTCCTCTGAATTTCAGTGTGTCATTTGAGAGACCTTTCAGAGTTTATCCAATCAAGGTTGCCAGTCATTACTGATGCTGCTGCTGCTGACCAATTTCCATAAAAATCTGACTTTGATGACTGATCTTCTTTATTTTGCAACTGTGGTGCTGAGTCTGCCAAGCAGCTGTATAGTTTCCTCCAGTAAACAGGGAATATGTCATATCTATGCTATATCAAAGAATCATAGAGTCATAGAATGCTTTGGGTTGGATGGAATATTAAAGATCATCTAGTTCCATGCCATGCACATGGACACCTTCCAGTAGACCACGTTGTGCAAAGCCCCATCCAATCTGGTGTTGAACTTCCAGGTGTGGGACATCCACAACTTCTCTGGATAGCCTGTTCCAGTGCCTCACCACCCTCACAGTAAAGAATTTCTTCCTAATAACTAATATAAACCTACTGCCTCTCAGCTTACAGCCATTAACCCTTATGCTGTTACGACACGCCCATATGCCTGTGGCTAGGGCATAAAGTCAAATACAGGGCCTGTGCTACTGTGGGACAGTAACAATAAGGGAATCCTGAAGCCAGGAGTCAGTTTAGAGCTGCCAAACTCTCCATACCAGGATAACTGTGTGATGAAGTTCATGTTTTTCCTGTTCTGTAGGTCAGTCTCTTCATCTCACCTCTCCAGCTGAAAAACAGTGAGTAAAATGCCAATTCCAGCATTAAACTCATGCTATTTATCTGTTAAGCAAAAATTTTAAAAAATGGATAGCTTTCTTGGAATCTCAATATTTTCTAAATTCATTAGCAGTCCTAGGGGTTAGAAAAATGCATGTGATATCATATCAAGTAGATCCATAGTTTGGTTCAGTTATCCTGATGGATACCCAAGCTACTGATAGTCTTCTATTTCACCAACACTTTAACTAAAACTTGCAAGAAAATATTAAAAAAAAAAAAAGTTTTTTCATTTTTTCCCCCCTTTAACTGTTATTCTACACACTCTTGAAGTTCGTTAAGTACGTCATGAGAATTTTCATATCTTGAGTCTATAACATAGGTACTGATCTCTTGTGTTCAGTTTGTATTTCAATACAGTTGTTCTAAACAAAATTCCAGACAGATAATACTTAAACATGCAAGTTACTAGAAACCTTGATTGCTGAGCTAAAACTGAAAAAAAAGTGGCCTGTTAAAAATATGACATCAAAGTATTGTTAACCAGTGAAGAAGCAAACAGGATTCCTAAGCGTATGAGAACCTTTCAGATATTGTTAGGAAAAATCCTCAGACATTTCTGAAGCTTACTGTAGGTTTAGTTGTATATTTGTCAAAGTATTCTATATTGTTTGAGATAGCATACAAGATTTTGTGCAGATAAACATCAAGCTGATGAAAATATATTGTTCCTGGTTTTGTCTAGCTTTAAATTTCCTGGGTTGAGAACTGAAACAGAAACACCATAAAATTCATCCCTGACAAAACTATTTCTTGTGTTTGTCTTCTGTGGGCCCTTAGTGTATTTGGAAATGTAGCAACTGTCCTATTCTTTCTGGACTTGACTTCTCAGGGGGTGAGTGAAATTATCTTCTCTGCTGCTCATATTAGCATGCCTTGTCTTAATTTTCTGTCTTGAGTAGTTTAGTGTGCATAGACCTTGTGGTATTATCTGCGCTGTCAAGTCATCTTGGAGCCCATACTCGGCATTTAAGCACAGACTTCTTGACTTTCCACATTGCCTATTTTGTCACTCAGCATCTCTCTCTGGCATGGGGTGATCTGGAGTTCATTGATCTGGGTCAATGCTTGAGACTTCACAGTAGGCAGCCAGAGTGTGGACATGGGCAGCAGGAGCTACAGGGTCTCTCTGGAACAGACACAGCAGCAAAACAAGGTGAAACTATGTGTGACATTGGGACTGGGCTGAGAGTGGGAATTGCACACAAAAATGGTAAGAAGTGCTCCTTTTCCATAGCTGTAGAAGAGCAAGGGATCCACTACATCCCAAAGAGAAAGATTTTGAAAAGAGAGAGTTTTTACTAATTAGAGACAATATCTTTTTCCAGAATTTGTACTCCTTGTCTCCTCATACGGTTCCCCAGTCAGATCCAGGACAGTAATCTGACATCAGATTTAGAGTTTACCTTTTGAACAAGTACAGTGAAGAGGAGAATTCAGATAGGAGATATTTTAGTTGTCTGCCTGAGAAAAGTTCCTGGATATGGAAACGATACTGAACTACACTAAAACATCTATAATTTATTTTTAAAAAATCATTATGATTTCCTCTACTTTTATGATTTCAAGTGGGATACTTTTTTCTCCAATATTTCATTTTTTAATTCTCATAGCACATCTATGTCAATGTCAATCTATTTACCTAATGTGATATTAGAAGTGCTATACAGTACAAAAATGAAAGAATAAAATTTTCAGATTTCCAATGGCTCTAAATATAGTTTCTAATACATTTCTTTTATTTTTACATAGATTTTATATAGTAATCCAGTTATTTATGAACATTCTTTGTTAAACAGTGGGGTACTTATATATTTACTTATATATATTGAAGTCTCATAAGAGAAAACTTACATAAGAAAAAACACTGGGGTTGCCATTGTATGATAACATATGATCATGCAAAGATTCTCACAACTGTGACACTTTCTCTCAAGAACTTTTTTATGATAGAAATACAGAAGCATTTAGGTTGGAAAAGACATTTAAGATCATTGAATCCAAGTGTTAAACTAGCATTTCCAAGCCCACATCTAAACTGTGTCCCTAAGTGACACATCTACATGTCTTTTAAATATTTCCAGGCATGGTGACTCAGATATTTTAAAAATATCCTGACTGGTATCCACATGTTGCTTCATTGCTTTACTAACCTTCAGATGACAACATAAGTTACTCATGTATTTCAGGACTCAGCTGAAATGAGGCTATAGGAATGAGAATACTGGAAACTGGATCTATGATGAAATGCTGTATTTAAAAGGGGAGACAATATAAGCTGGCACAACAATTTTGTATGTTCAAATCACTGCTGGCTGTTCAATTTATTGCTTATATTCTTACACCTTACTTATATTCTTAAATCCTTGTTTGCTCTCCTTGAGAGTCCTTCCTTGCAGGGGAGAAGTGTACTAAAATTAAACAAATATATGGCCTAAGAGTGATTTTGTATAAGCAGTTTTTCTTAATTTCGGTGCTGGTTGTTTATGAAATATGCATAAGGCACAAAATTTGCATCTGCAGATGCACACACATTGCAGATCCCGCATCTGTTGGTTAAAATCAAAACAAAACAACAGTTAAAAGAATTATCAAAACCAGCAAATGGAAAACTTTCCCTTCAGAATCTTTTCAGTTAAATCTTGGGGGAATATTCAAAGCAATGTGCTCTTTATATTGTGGTTGGTTTTGGGTTTTGTTTTTTCCCTTTTCCTGGTCTTTCTGAACCAACCACTGGAAATTAAGCTTTTGTAGCATCCTTTGAAAAACAGTTGTGTTCATTGTGTGCTGAAACATTACCTAGTTATCTCATCACCACAATTTTAACTTCTTCAGTGTCTTTGAGACTGATGGCTTTAGTTACTGACACAAGCAGAGTTGTTCAATCTGTGATATGAGTTATGATGCTTTGCTTTCTAAATTGATGAAGTTTGTGTAAAAAAAGAAACCCCAAGGATATTTATAGTCAAAGCATGCAGATGCATTCCTCCAGGTTTGTCACAATGTCCGGCATTCTTTGCTTGGTAGCATAATTCCATGATTCTGTAGTACTGAATGTCAAGTTACACAAGAAAGGCACTTTTCACTGCAATATCTGGGTTAGTCTGCATTAGGAGGCTGACAGGTAAGAAGAAATGAAGGGTCTGATGCTCTGTGAACATCTAGGACAAGCTGCATTGAAAAATTCTATTGATAATTAAAGTAGTAATAGAGCTTAATGAGACAATATAAAAACTGTATGGTTATTTTTCAGAGTTGAGTTTTTAAACCTATTTTAGCAATCTGAGGTTGAAAATGTATTTTGCACATTTAATTACATAATTTGTTTAAAAGATTTTCAGGGTGCCTAGAGGTTTTCATAAGCATGTTTCCTACTTCTGCACAAATTCAATTTCCTTTCTGTTATTAAAGAAATTCTAATAGGATTAAGATGAGGTTAAGCAGAACCTGAAGATTTCAGATGTTATTTCTCTGGCAAGATGAAAGAGAGAGAGTTCTTTTTACAAAAGAAGTCAGAGGGAACAGAAAGCAGAAGCTTTTTTCAACTTTTGCTGCATCCTACAACTTTTTTTTGACTCTTTTTGTCCACTGAAGTATGTTTTTCACCCAAAGGGTCTCATTCTGAACACATTCAAAATAGATGCCACTAGCGCCACAGACCACAATGATTGTGGCTTTGGTGTGAGGGTATGTATATAAGAGGATTTTAATGTTTCTAAAATAACTAGAAGCAAATTGTTTCTATATTTAATGATTGCAATGTCAGTAATTGTGCCTTGGTCCTTTTTCACTTGATAAACTTTGGGTAATGTAAGTTAACTATAGGGAGATCTTGGAGGATGCAAGTAGTCCTCTGTATATTGGTAAAGTCTGGGAAATGATTAATAATATCTGATGCTATTGTGGAAATACAAGTGTGATATAGCCAGGTGTTTCTGCACTATGATCAAAAATCTGGACAAAATATTATTACTAGTTGTATCTAATTTTATATGTGAAAGAACATGAGAAGTCAGACAATTCAGTTATAACAGCTATTTTTTCTTTTCCTAAAACTCAGGGTCATATGGTTAAGAGTTGTAGTAGCCTGAGCTTTCAAAAAAAACCTGTAGGAAACATATGCCCATGACCCACCGAAGCATGGGATCACTTAGCAGCAGTCAAAGCCCTTGTGGAGGACTGGGAAGCCCCAAAGGCATTTTATTTCTCTTTTGCAATAACTCTCTCCATATAAAAATGTTCCACATTAGAATTAAAAGGTCAATAAGCTCCTACCTTCTTTTAGTTTTAAAATAATAAAAGCAAGTCAACAAGGTCTAGGAGATCTTCTAATAAGTTGAGTAAGATTGTGGTGAAACTTGGTTCCATCCAAACTCTTGTCGTCACATCTTCAATAAACAAAATCATAAATCTTGATGGAGTTACAGTTGTATCAGATTGTCTTTACCATTTGTCAAGTATTTTGTCTTTAATATGCTGAAATAGTTTCACACACGTAGAAGGGACTGTTTAAACAAGTAACTGTTGTGGCAGCCCAGAAGAGAAGGGGCTGATGTGTACGTGTCACACAGCGGTAACCGGATAGCCATGGAACCAACCCAGGACTGTTGGTAAGAACACACTGTGCTTTTAAGCAAGAAAGAACAGGGTGTAACTGGAGATGGGGGCCATACTGAGGTAGGGCAGCACTTGTCTGGATAAACAATTCTGGCTCTTGGAGATAAGCACAACACACTGTACTGCAATTGCAGGAATGAGGTCAAGAAGCAGGTATGGACTGATGACCAAAGGTGGGTCCAATAGGGGGCGATCAAGACCACCAAAAACCCCCAAAGCCCTTCAGCCCAGTTCCAGAATGCTCTAGAAGAATGAACTGCACATGGTAACCAATCAGCACAGAAAGTGAAAAACAGCCCCAGGGCGGGGAAAACTTATCTATAAAAAGTTACCAAAGTCCAGGTGGTGCACCCCTAGGATCCTGGAGACCACATCAGCCGGGTCAGTGCTGAAGCCAGGACTGACGATCTTTCTTTCTTCCTTTGTTGTTTTTCTGTTGGAGTTTGAAAAATAACCCTTATATTTTAGTGATAACCTTTGTTGAAAGCTTGACTTTCTCTCTGATCATCTTCTGTAAGTTAAAGTCCCAGCCACCTGGACTCACTAGTTTCCACTCCTTTGGCTAGATATCTGTCAACCATTTCTGATCCTTCACTTCTGATATATTTATCTCAGTTATGTTAATATGTCTCAGGAATATGTTGACGAAGTTGTTAGCAGGTTTTCTGTTACATCTTTCTTTTTACCTGCAGCTAAAAGTTATTATTAAATAAATTAATTTCCTGGCCAAATCCTTGTTTTAAATAATTTCCTTAAAAATATAAGTGTGGCTCTATAAACTTCTCTAGAAAGAACAAAGCACACTTTTAACTCTGGTAGTGCGTTGGAATTTTCAAATGTTAGTGCAAATGGCCTTTGATATTTGTTGCCTTAAGTTAAAATTCTATTAAAAACCCTTATAGTTTTTAAAAATGAAAATGTGCTATAGTGAAGGAATGGTATGCAATATTCAAAGAAATTCAAATTTTTAATTTTTTCTTTTTTTGTGGTATATTCTATTTTTACTCAGTATTTCTTTTTTCAGTATTAGTACATTTGAAAGGGTAGCAGCCTGTCATATTAAATTCTGTCATAATCATACGTTTCATCATCATATTGAAATAACAGACTTTCTTCCACCAGAACTGGAAGGATTCCCTGGACAATCAATGGAAATGCCTTATCACTTACTGCATTATAGGGTTCAATTTATAAATATGTCAATCACATCTTTCCAGAACAAATCATACACTGCTCTCTTTTCAATGAGACAGTTGGAAGCTTGGTGTCTTGAACATGAGAATGAGGATTAATTTGAAGAACTGTTGTTTTCGTAAGTCCAATTTTAGAGTATATAGATTTCTATATAATATAGATTACCTATAGCATATATTTCTTTTACTAAAATATAATAATCTATTGCCCATACCATATATTTTTCCTCATGACTTGGTTTTGTAAGTAATAAAAGACCTAAAGTAGAAATTTCTTTGCAAGATATTCTGGAGAAAGACATAGCAAAAATATCAAAGATCAGGAAGCAATTAAAAACATCCAATATTTAATGCTTGGCTCATGAATAATGAAGTTAAGAAAAAAACCATCACAGTTTGTTGTCCTTGTGCATGATCTTTGACAGTATAGATTTGCAACAATGCATAAACAACCACAAGACAAGATCAGAACAAGACCTTGAGGAGAGTAACTAAAATGTCTTCTCAATGTCTTGCATTACTTCTCTGAAATCAATCTATCAGCTCAGGAAATATGCAATCTCTACCTACTTCCTAAATTTGCAAAAATTTGCAAAAGTCATTGCATTCCCTAGAAGATTAGCATCTAGGTCAGACATATAGATTCTTCCTGTGATGAATCAGTTAACCTCCTATGGCATGTTGTTTCTTATTCTTCATTATGTTTGATTTTGAAAAGGAGTCTAGATAAATGAGTATTTTCAGGAAATGCTACATTTCAAAGATTTCAGCTGTTGCCATGGATACCATCTTCCTAATTTCATTTAACAACATGTACCTAGTTGTCACAAGTGTAGGCCATAGACAACACATACCAAGAAACAAGGTCCTTTAGTGTTGAATGACAAGTAGAAAACAGGATTTAGTAAAGATTCTGTAAGCAAAGATCTCCTCCATAATGTAAACTCAATCTCCTTACAAACAAACATCAAAATACTTGTACAGCCAGGAAAAGGAGGATTGACAGGACACCTCAGTGCTGGTTTTATGACAGCTTAAAACCTTTCAAAGGACTTCCTTTCTGCATGCAGGCAGCCAAATGCCCAGTTCAACCCATATCTATATTAACACAATGACAAGGCTGCAGAGTGCAAAGGGACAAAGGTGAGGAAATGTGAAACTAGAGTTTGCAGCACAGCATTGCTGAGCATTCTGTGAATGATACAGAAGGCTTGCACTTATGGGTATTTGTCATATATTAGATAATGTCACCAGAATAGCAGGGAGACATCTTTAACTCTCTGAGGCATTTTTAACCCTCCTCTTTCCTTCAGGCATCTTCTAACTCTTGTTTCTTCCTCCTGCTTGACAGACCTGTGCAACAGTTCTCCCTGGACTGCAAGAGTAGCTATCAGCTTGGATCAGGCATAATTACTTTAAATTGATATCACATTCTTACCCTGCCTTTGCTACAGGTCACAGAAGATAAGACGGACTCACAACTGGACACAACCTCTCTGCTTGCCCTAAGCCAGTGCAATCCCCCAGGCATTATATTACTTACACTTGATGTAAGGCTCTATTAAGTATCCATTGATATTTGCATAATTCTGCAGTTCAAGAGTCTGACCATCTACAGCATTTATTAATTAGCATGAGCTAAAGTTTCAGCAGGAAGATACCATTTAAATTCCAGAGAATGAACACACTATTCATGGGTTTAACTGGGCAAGGTTTATAGGGAAAAGTAGCATATTTTACTTCATTTTAATAAAGGCTATTCTTTCTGCTCACATGTTTTGCCCTGTTTTTACCACCAGACCAAGTAGAATTCAGGGTCTATTTTTCAAGTCAGATAGGAATCACAAGCTCAAATCAAGTCCTTGACCTCCATGTAGGAAATTAGTGTTTTTATAACAGGGAATAAATTCTTTTCTTTTCTTGGTGGCACATGAATGTTTCTGAAATGGGGGAGACTTATTGGAATTTGTCCTGTCTTTGGTCAGCCTACAGCCTATTCAAGCCTTTGTCATTTGATTATCTTGATCAAGGTGATTAAGGGCTTTATATTTTGTCTCTCCAATTTTCTGTCCTTGTGAATGCTGACATGGAGGAATAAAGAGCAGAGAACTTCAAAGCAATTCCCACAACCCAAATTCAAACTCCTACCTACACCAGAGACAGAAAAAGAAGGCCAGTGAGACTGAGCACTTCTGAATCTTTTCAGGCTTTCTTTCAGTGCTTCTCAGAAATGTGGGTATTCTCAAATTACAGGTGGAGGAAGCTAGATTGCTCTGGCTTTGCTCATTCAATATCCAGTACTTTATGATAAAAGAGATTATTAAAGAAAGCTGTGATGTGTCAATGCACAGCAAAATTGCGCTGAACCCAAGGATAAATGTGCACAAACCATGCATCTCCTTCTTCTATTCTAGCATTTATGTATTATTTATGTCTGAACTGAGAAAATGAGAAAGATATTAACAGTCTTTTTTAATGTCACTTAGCAGTATTTCAGCATCTACTTTCATGCTACAGGCCACTAACAGCAAGTTTTTATATATTCTCATTCAGAAGAGAACAATAACTAGATGACCTTGTGATCTTATCATAACATTTTATTATTATGCTGTGTTGTGATCAAATATAAAAATTTAAATGTAAAGCAGCCTTGAACTTTCCTAGGGAGAAATAACAAGAGAAGCCATACTTATGTGTCTATCATCACATTTTTGTCTTTTGGGCAGAGCAGGAACCTGAGAAAGAAAGCATGTCTCCCTTTTAATTTATTTCACTACAAAAATCACTTTGCATTTTGTTGAGTGCTGAGTATGTAGTCCTCTATAAGCAAATTCTTACTGTTTTGCTTAGGAAACAAAAGTGTACTAGGCTAAATATGATGATGTGCTGAAATATTTCCTTCTTTTTTCATACATGATTTTGATCAAGCCACCAGGCTGTCTAAGCTTGCAGGAGAATTGGAATTGACTAGTTTGGATCAGCTGTGCTGGTTGTGCTCCCTCCCAGCTTTTTGTGCAGCTCCTCATAGGCAGATCATGAGACACTGAAAAGTCCTTGACTTAGAGTAAGCACTATTTAGCAACAAACAGAACATCAGCGTGTTATCAGCAACAAACAGAACATCAGTGTGTTATCAGCAACAAATAGAACATCAGTGTGTTATCAACATTATTCTCCTACTAAATCCAAAACACAGCACTGTATGAGCTTCTGAGAAGAAAATGAACTCTATCCCATCTGAAACCAGGACGATCAGATGTTTTAGACTAAAAAAATTAAATATCTTTACTTTCAAAGCAACTTCCTTAAACTCTTTAAACTGCCACTAATTTCAGCATGTCTCTGGACATGCATTCAAATCAGATTTACAGGAAAGTTTTGAAATCCGCAATTTAGTTTTTTACTAACCATTGCTCATAATCCTTTATGCAACACTCTGAGGTTTGTGAAACTTTCAGTAAATATGTTGAGGTATGAATGACCTAACTACAGGGTGGAGTATTAGCTGTTCAGAACCTTGATACAGAGCAGAGTGCACGAGAATCTATAGTGAGCACCTTAGATTGAGAAAAAGGCAGTATTGAAAGGTTCCTCATTAAGCAACACTTTCTTCAGTTGAAGAGAGCAAGATGAAGTCTAGGAAGGCATTTTAGCACATAAGTATGTCGCTGTTGAGCGCTAGCCGAGTGCAAGAACCAGACTGGATCGGGTGAGGCGGGATTCTGATTTTATTATTTAATTCTAAAACTTATATAGACTTTTAAAAGTTTCTCCGGATTGGGTCCATTCAAAACCTCCCCCTAGGCCCATAGGCCAGGTAGAACTGTCCATCTTTCCAGAGACAGTTTCAATAACATCCAAACCTTACCTTCATTTATAGAACACAGGGAGAAGAAGAGAAAAATTCCCATGGGAAAGAATCTGTGCTACCACATAAGTAGAGTTCAAAATTAAACTCCCTAGATTTAATAAGGTTTGATTTTAATTTTGGTTCCTTCTTTGAAGGCCTTCCGTACAAATGTCCGGTAATCACACCAGTATCTCTCATGGAAACCTTTCAATAGACCTTCCAACTTTCCCTAGGCCAGTCATTTCTCTACCATCCTCTCTAGACCTGCTTTTCAGCAGAACAGCTAACAAGTAAATTTCACCAGGAACTTCCTTGTCTCTTTTACTACTTTATTAGGCAAATTTCTCACTGCCCCAGTTCATTCTAGCCTTCTAACTTCACTGTCCTAGTATTCACCCAACTCCCTAATACATTTCTCAACTGGTCTACTGCCCTTAGAGAGCTCCTGCAGACACTGAAATTATACATCTGATGCCACTGTCCATTTTTCAGACTAATACATAAACAATTTTGACTTGTCTTATCAGAGATTAGCCATCTTATTTTGAATAAAAGAGCCAGATACAGAAAAGTGTATAATGCCACACAAGTGCTTTAAAGAGTAGGAAAAAATTGATTTAAACTAAGCATAAAGAGGTCTGGATTTAAAAAAAATAAAAGTGCTTAAGATAATGATGTATTAAGTAGGGAATACTCAGGTTTTATTAAGTGAGACTGCATTTAGCAGTCTAAAAGAAGCATATAGAATCATAGAATGATTTGGTTTGAGAGGCTCCTTCAAGATCATCTAGTTCTAACCCTCTACAGTAACTACATGTTTTTTGGATATTTCAACTGTAATGTTTTCTGAATATATCACGGAACATAACAGTGCAGGCCAGCTGTTTGTGACCAGATCTCTCTCTTTTCTCTTTCCAGTTGAATAGTTAGATCATTTCTTTCATGCTACTTTAACTCCTTTGTAATTTTTTTCTTGTTACTGAAAATATGAGTGAAGTGCATTCAACCTACTCCTTGTAGGTATTGTCACATATGACATAGTCTGTTATACTTCATGAAGCTGACACAAAACTCCCCAGTGCCTCTTCAGATAAAGTAATTGAATTAATCACTTATAGCAAGCTGCTCATGAGAGGGATATAAAGCAACAAATGTCAGACCTTTACCAGAACAGACTAAGAAAAGAAAGACTTTATTTTCTTATAATAAGGTATAATGCAAACTTTCTATTTGTAAAGGAAGTTTGCATTATACCCAGCAGCAAATTTTGGAATAGTCTTCATGTTTCATATCAAATTTTTCTGTTGATCTAACAAAATTAAGTATATATTTTAGTGGCTGAACTGAGATAAAATTTCAAAGTCGACTAATTATACTATCAGTTGTAAAGACATATGAGTGACTAGGTGCAGCACGCTGAGTGCGGTGTGGCAGGTGGAAGGGCGCTGCGTCTTCCCCAAAGCGTCCCACGTAAGAGCCTGCGCCGCAGCCGCTCCCTGTCGGGGGCACTCGAGGGGTGCAAACACACCTGCAAACACCCAACTCACCGGAGCAGGGGTTGCACCCGACCAATCACACCCACACAGAAGCTGGATAGCTTCACTCATGCAGCCAGGGACAAAGAGGCAGGAGGGGTCTTCTGTATAGGGTTCCAAGGCTTTATTCTTCAAGGGTTCCAGGGACAGAAGACCCACACAATGGAGGATTCAGGGATTATATAGGGTGAGATACAAGGGGCAGGGAGAACAACTGAAACCAATAGGGTGAGGGCCAGGGGGCGGAGAGGGCATTGAATGACAGGATATGGGCCAATGGGGAAGGTATGGGGAGGGATGAGGGAACAGGGGAACAATGAGGCATCGAGGAAGGGAGAACTTACTAGAACATAAGCATGTAAGGGGTAAAAGGGGTGGAGAACTAGCAGACCAACCAAAACCAAGAAATCTACATACAAGTGCAAGGCCTAGTGGGAATTCGCCCTAGCCTAGGGGGAAACTCTCAGCTTTGGAGTCTGCCCTTCAACGAGACTCCACTGCTTCAAGGCCTTATGGCTCCTCAACCAAACATGTTGTGGGTTTGCACACTGCGACAACTATGTAATTTCCAAAGATATATTTGTGCTTCTCATTTTCTTTATTATTGTCTTTTCCTTCTCAGTTCTTGTTATGCACAGGGTGGATAGCTAATTGGAACATCCACCAGGATAATTCCATCAAATGTCTTAAATGACATTGCATTCACATAGCTATTCTGATAGCACAAAAATACTAGGAAAATCTCTCTCAAAATGACCAAATATCACAGCTGAATTCCTATTGCACAAATGTACAAAGTGAGGCCTCCAAAATAAGTAGAGGAAGAATAGCTTATTTCAGGTTTTTTTTGCAATACTGTCTTATGTAAATTGTCAGACTGCTGTGTATTCAAATAATTGAAATGTGTAGCCAGCTACTTTCAGAGATATTTTAATTATTTTGCTAAGAAAACTTTATAGTCTTTGGTACATTACCACAGAACAAAGAATTGGTTAAATCATTTTGCTGGATGATTTGCATTAGGTCTCTGGATTTTAGACTTTTTATGAATGTAGCCAATTTTATGGAAGAATCCCCCCAGGAAGCCCCTGATGGCCCTTGATTTTTCCTTCTTCAATGTCAAATATTCTATGAATAAGCTTCTTCATAGTGGAAGATGAGGAATACTTAATATACTGTGAAACATTTGATGTGTGCACAAGACCATGAATTTTCTTGTCTTTAAAAGGTAAATTCTACTCTCAGCATTCTTTCTTTATTTTAAATTCCTCTGTAATTGTAGAGAGCATTTCTGAGCAATGACAATAGTTCTTACTTTACTACTCAGTGCTTACTATGCAAGCACAGCAGATAAAACTAACAGATTACATACAATAAAAATATTAAAGTAATTTCTTAGAAGTTGTACAGTCTGGTCTTTATTTCTTGTCATAAATTATTCTATACCAAATAAAAATGTGTGTGCAGTAATGTCAATCCCCTCCCAAAAATACTATTAAAGATACGTCAAGGTTTTGAGGTTTCCTACATACTACTAAAATACTGAAATTTAAATCTACCTGACTTCCTTCTTATCAGATCCCATCCTTTCTAAATTCATCACCATCATAACATGTATGCCACCTTCTCCTCCACCTGTCTCACGTTTTCCCTCAATAAAATAAGTTCAAGGAGAGACTTCCCCTTTATCCCTATTTTGTGTATTATTTTAGGGGTTCCTGAGATTCTCTTCTGGTACCTGTAAAGTCTATTTATCATAAAAGAATCTGTTTGTTTTGAGTGACTGAGGTATTAAAACCTTTCTTACTGGTTCTGTAGATATAACATCTTTCACTTAAAGCTGTGTAAGTGGATTTGTGGCTGGTCATGATGCCATGGTATAAATTTGATTTTTCACATCCTAACTCGGGCCTATGCAATGCACATGCTAGGATATATGACTAAAAGTCACAGGAACTGACTACAGAGGACAAAGAGGCAAGCAAAATATCCTCCATCCATCTCCATTTCATCTCTTCATTGGAAGTTTGATTCTTAAACATGATTATTTTCCTCAGCTTCAACTTTCTCAGAAAGCATGTATCAAACTCCTGCCCAAATATCACGTAAATTGTTTTTGGTTCTTATGCAACTCTTCGTGACAGCAGAATGCTCTCCCAGGAACAGAATGACAGATTCTTGTCTTCTCAAGTAATATTACCAATCCTTTGGTAGTCCAACACTTACACAACTTCTATCAAAGTCATCTGTTCCTCCCATGAGAGTAAATTATCTTCTCTAGTATCTGGAAGTCATGTTGCTGCATTTTCACAAGTAACCTTGGAGTAATGTGTCCCTCCATTTTTCAAATGCAAGAACATGAGGAAGCTCTAAATGTCTAGTTTTCAGAGAACAGACACTCTGTGTTTCACTCTAAATTGTTTCTCTTTGAGTACCTCAAACCACCAGTCACTTTTGAAAATGTAGACAGGAGTCTCCAGAAAATCACATCAGAAAATGTAAAGATACCTAATTATTACCTCCCTGGAAAAAGTCTACTGCAACAAAAACGTTCTCTACTACTCTGTGGTAATGAGCACACAAAGTTTTGGAAGTTCTGCTGTGACAGCCACACACTGCTCGGAATTATCTATCAAGATTTTATACTAGTTTAATTCTTGCATTTTTCCACATGACACTTTAAGGAGTTCTACTTTACTTGTAGTTGCTGAACAGCCATAACCAAATCTCCAAAAGATTTTCCCAATCCTGTGCAAGCGTATTCTGCTGAGTTTAACTGCACTACTTATGACCATTTTCAGGTACTAGTACTTACATAGTAGAGAACAACGCACGTATAAAACAGCAGGGAAACTCACAAAGTACTGTTGTTGATGACTGTGATAAGCCTAGTTGTCTCTACTGTCCTGATTCAGAGTCATTAAAAGAACAAATTCCTGCAGTGGTGCAATTGTTTCTGCGGAGAAAGAGCTGTACTATTTGAAGTTCAAAGCACTAGATAGGTAGATAGATAGATTGAAAGATAGAAAAATAAAGAAATAAACAAATAAATAAAAGCACAGGAAGTTAAAAAATATTCCAGTCCTGGTACTTGGAATTCCCTCTCCTCCTCAGATCAAATATCTTCATTAATATTCTGAAAGATAATAGCCAAATGGGCAAAGATGCATATAAATAGATACATATGTGTATATATAGGCTTATAACTATATTATCAGCCAAGCACTTCAACAATAAACAATTCTGCAAAGCATCAGGAACTTTAAAATTTAAACTAAAAAGAGACGTGCTCCCATCAGTCTTCTGATGAACTGGAGAAGGAATACATGTTTATCAATGCTGCCAGTAATTATCCAGAGAAAGAAAGTGATAACCTTTATCTTGTCAGGCTTCTTAACTTAAAATATACAGTTTCTGAGGTGCTGTCAAGTACAGTTAACTAATAAGAGCTCTGCTGGAATGCAGTGACAGTGTGCTGAAAATCTCCAAGTCTATGTAAGATCAAGGCGACTTAGAACATCATACCAGTTATCTGTTGGATATATAACAGTTCCCTACAACTGTCATGTGTGCAGAAAGAGAAGTGAGAATGAGGAGACACATGTGGTACCATGGTCTTTGGGGCTCTGAACTACAAATGTATCAGAGAAAATGCTGAGGATGCAGAATCAATTCTACCTTCATCTCTCATGAGGTGCTGTATATTTGACTGGCTGAATAGGTTGTCTCTAGGTGTGCTAGCTCACACCAGCAAGAGAGCTGACGGGAAGCAGAGTGATGTTGCTTAGTACAGAAGAACCTATCACCAAACTGAATATGAATGCAGATTGGCGTGACATGAATCATTCTTTACACAGCAAATAAATAGCAAGAGCAAAAAATAAACCCAGCATGTTTCCTAGCTGTCATCTGGCAGCATGACAGGAAACTGTTGTAAATATTTACAGTTATAGTCTTTGGCAGTGAAATCATAGTAGGTATTGCTAGCAATGCTCAGTTTAGCAGGTCAGCCAGTTGCAGTTATTAATCTGGAAATACAAAAATGGTAAAAGAAAAAAATTTTCTTGATGAAAAATTGAAAGTTCAGTATTATCTAATACTCTAAGGTTTTTAGTCCTGGTTTTACTTTATTATTAATTTCATTTTTCACAGAAAAAGGGGTTTTTTTGGGTTTTCTATTGATTAAAATATAAAAATAGGCATTAGACACACTGGGGGAAAATACATTTTCTCTTTTGGGGTCCACCAGAAAAAAAAAATATACTGTAATTTGGTCATAGCAGTACAAACATTAATTTAGTATTTCATTGTCTTGAACAACCTGAACTATAAATTTCCTAGGCACAAGTAATTTTTCATTATTCTATTCCTAGAATTATCTTAAATGATTCTAAATTTTTTTGCAAAATGCTGCAAATACCGTAAGAAATTCTCTTTCACTGTCCAGGTATAATGACTTGGGAAGATTAAGAATTGTGAATGTATTCAACAAGAGAGAAAACTGTATTAATTATCGCCTACAATATTAAGGAAACCAATCCCTTTTGAAAAGTCAGTGAAAATTTTCCTTTCATTTTCGATCAAATCCATTCTTGGAAAGTTCCCCTAAGTATATGTCTCTTTTAAGTGTGGATATTGATTGGAAGTATATTGACTGAGGCAGAAGATAGGAAGGAAGTTGAACACACTGCAATGTTGTGTTACAAGTGCCATCTTAAGACAAGCAATGTATTTCTTCTTGGCAATAGCATAGCAAAGATAAAACAGCGTGCTTGGGAAAACGTGTCCATGAACTCTCTCACATCTGGGACTACAAAAGAGCAAGCATCTGAGGGAACAATTCTAAATTTCTGTCAACTCTGTGGGAGAATTTGATGCAGACACAGGGGCTGAACAGTCACTATAAAAAGAATATAAGAGTTTGAGTTGTTTGGTTTTTACATTTTTTATGATATTTGAAAAATAATGGGCTAGAGATACCAAGTAGACAAAAATCAGCTGAAGTCTAGTAACTAAATTAACTGATAAATGAGACTATGTCTAGATGTTAGATTTTCAACTTTGATGCTTTTTCCTCTTCAGTATAAATTGTAATATTCTGTGGCATTCTTTTTCAGTCACAGTTAACCTTAGTACAGGATCTCAGATTGTATCTGATCACTGTAATAACTTTCTCCAGAAAAAATTCCACAACCATACCCCCAAAACCTATACCCAAAAGAAACCCAAAGAGAGAGGAACAAACTAAAAATGAGTGTTACTGTGATACACAGAACTTGGAGGCCACAAGGTTACACTCTTGCCTTTGGAAGTAGCATTCATGGGTTAAGGTGGCTGCACATTCCCCATTTAGCTGATAGTACCTATGCTGGGATCTGTGAGGATGCATTTAGAGCACCACTGAAATGGCAAAGGCAATCCACAAATTTCACCAGAGACGGGGTTCTTTCTGCATCTTGTCTGGACTGATGGTAATCAAAGTTTCTACATAACACCTCATTCAGCTGGGCTGCTCAATGTGAAACCTTCCAGAAAGGTAGACTGTGCTGGCTTAGGAGATACATCTTCCCATGACCTTTTTTTTTGTTTTAAATAGTTCAGTTTTTAATGCTTCTCTTAGTATAACCCTGGTTGCATTTCATGCCATAAGTTGCCTTTATTAATGAAGTGAGAGACCTGAGCTTTGGATATGACTCATTTCAGGTATAAAGCACTCAGCCCATCCTAATTTTAGATCAATAATCTTAAAAAGATCATTGCAAAACTCTGCATGTCTATTCTTCCTTGATACTCTTCTGTGATACACAGGTGTTGCTTCCCTCAAGAAAGTCCATTTCAGCATTTTTTCCATTTCATGTGGTAAAACTGGAATGAGGCCCAGGAAAACTAATAGAATCACTCAGGAGTAAAAATCAATGTAAATTTTTTTACTCAGGCTGTAATTTTTAACAGGGAATAAAGTTCATGATCTTGACATGACTGAAAATAGTATTTGACAGTAAGGAGTGGATCTCTGAAGAGGAGTTAAACATCATGATACATAACTTAGAGATGCTGTTTCAGAAGGTAGAATATAGACTCCAATCCTTGAGGAGAGACATGTCAAAGAACAGAATTCAGGTGAGTGCTGACCTGATCCATGTCAGTGGGTGGCTGATAACCACTGGGGAATAGTGAAGTGAAGAGACAGACATACATGTCTTGGTTTAAGGGGTGTTTAGTGGCTAACCTTGTCACAGAAGACAGAAGGAATTTGAAGAAGTGGTTGTGGTGATCTTACATTTTTGTGTGATGCTGACACTTCTCTCTTCACGTTGTATAAGGGAACAACAGTCTGGGGATCTCTACTCTGAGTAGTCTATTTCAAAACAGAAATATAGGCTGAAGTCTTCTATATCCCAAGCTGTAGTAGGATATAAAAAGACTTTTCTTCTTGTCTATGTCTGTGTGGAAGCAAGTATGCTCAGTGTTCTTGTTAGTTCAGATAGTAGAAGTGAGTTTGACAGACAGGATTGATGTATGTGTGCTGGGTGCACACTGAATTTCGAAGAGGCATCGCATAATTGAGAGGAGAGATCTAGGTTGGGTTGGAAGGGACCACCAAAAGTCATCTACTCCAACCCCGCTTCAATGAGCAGGGACATCCTCAATTAGATCAGGTTGCCCAGAGCCCCATCCGACCTGACCTTGTGTGTGTTCAGGGATGGGGCATCCATTATCTCTCTGGTCAAAAAGCTGTCGTTTTATCATTCTTATNAGAGGCATCGCATAATTGAGAGGAGAGATCTAGGTTGGGTTGGAAGGGACCACCAAAAGTCATCTACTCCAACCCCGCTTCAATGAGCAGGGACATCCTCAATTAGATCAGGTTGCCCAGAGCCCCATCCGACCTGACCTTGTGTGTGTTCAGGGATGGGGCATCCATTATCTCTCTGGTCAAAAAGCTGTCGTTTTATCATTCTTATTGTAAAAAACTTCTTCCTTAAATCTAATCTGAATTGCCCCTCCTTCAGTTTGAAACCACTACCCCTTGTCTTATCTCAAAAACCCTGCTAAAATGTTTGTCCCTATCTTTCTTAAAAGCCTCTTTTAGGTACTGAAAGGGTACCTAAGTAAGGTCTCCCCAGAGACTTTTCTTTCCCAAGTTGAACAATCCCAATTTTCTGTGCCTTTTCCTCACAGTAGAGGTGCTCCAGCCCTCTGATCATCTTCTTTTCCCTACTCTGGACCCACTCAACCTGCCCTTCCTGTGCTGAGGGCTGGACACAGTACTCAAGGTGGGGTCTCATGAGAGTGGAGTAGAGGAGAAGAATCACCTCCTTCAAACTACTGGTCATACTTCTTTGGTGCAGCCCAGGAATTTCACTAAAATTTATATTAATTCTTAAACTACAACAAAAAATAATAAAGTCCTTGAAAAAATCCTGAGTCTTAATAGTCATTTACAGAGAAGACAGACATTTCAGCCATAGAAACATTTTAGACAAAGGCTCCAATAAAGCTTCTGGTCTGATAACGTTTTTGTAGCCATTATTGCCACTTGTTAAATGTATTAATGTCTTTTGCACAGGCATGAACCTTCTGTGGAATGATGCAGTAACAAGACAAGCAAACCTACAGCTTCATTGTTGCAAAAAAAAATTGCAAAGATATCTTCTATGCATCAAGAGAAGTTGGCAAAATATTATAATAACTACTTTAAAAGAAAAAAAGAAGTTGAAAGAAATGGGTAACAATCAAATGGACAAAAATAATTCCTCTGCCACCTACATGCAAAAAAATTTAGTGTTAATGTATTTAAAGGACATTAATGTATCTGACAGCTTAACTTCAAGTAATATAAAAAATTCATTACATTTAGATAACTCTGACTTTTTGTTTCCTGTAGTCTTATCTCAAGTATATAGAAGTAAAACTAGAACTATAGGTTCCAGGTGATATTGTTAATTCATAAAAACCCCAAAATGGGCTCTTGTTCACTCTAAAACTTTATTTAGCTCAGTATTATGACTCTCTGACAATGGGCCACAGTGGAGGTCTAGGAAAAAATACAAGCACAAGTATGCAGTAATAGCTCTCCAGACTATCTGTCTAGTCTCAAACAAATTGCAGTACTGGGACTTTCTGACTCAATGGGGATCTTTTCATACTTAATAGCCCACTACGGATCTTTTCCCATGATTTAAGATAGGCACTTCTTTAGTCTCTCTGGATTTTTAACATGTAGTCTTGGGCAAGGAACTCCACAGATTAATTACATGAAGAACAGCTTTCTTCTCTTTCTTTTGAACCAGCACCTTAAGCAGTTTTTACCATACCTTAGTTCTTGTATTTAATCAGCTATTTGCCTTCTTTATATCACTTGGGATTTTGTAGATAAAGCCCGACAAGTGCAAACATAATACTTACTTCACATGAATAGAGCCATTTGGGTGCCAGCCTATAGAATGACAGATCTTGATGTCACACACTTCATGATAATGCAGAAATGTAGAGAGAAATTATGTGCAACAGTAACAAATCCACTGGAAAAACTAGTTGCTCTATCTGCTCTAAATGAATTAGAAGTCTCAAATAATACTTTTATAAGTAACTGGTAATCTGATTTTGCAACAACACGACACAAGCTATACCCTGCTGAAAGCAAAGAATGTCTGCTATTACTTTCAATGTCTTTTTTTGCATCATGAATTTTCAAATTTATTTGTAATGATAAAAATGTGTGACAGTTATGGTGACATGCCAAACTAGCACTGCAAGTACCTTTTCTGGCACATTGTGCAGAAAAAAAGTCATACCAATATTTTGATTTGTCTTTATTAATGGCTCTACATGTTCATTATGGTCACAGAGTCTTAATTTGTGCTACTCTACTTTTCACAAACGTCTTGTGAAATTCATGATTAGAGTGATCATGACAGATATTACAGTATCATGCTGAGTATCCCTCAAGGGATTTTTTCACAGGTTTCAAAATTTTATTAAACATTTTTATGTTGCTTCACTCCTCGCAAATAGTAGGAGCTAAGATTCTATTGAAGCTTTGAAGATTATTGGAAAGAGATGTGGTCTTAAGAACTAAGCCAATAATTTTACAAGGGAATGGAATGTATTAATGTTAATGTTACTCTGGTAAACATTTTTGACATTAACCACATTATGCCTAGCAGATCAATATTTTTCAGCCACTTAATTATCTGGGTGACTGCATTTGCCAATTCGAACATAAATAAATGTCTTACCTCATCAAATACTTTATAGGGGTTGAGAGAATTGCTTCAAAAAGTAGTGTTCTAGTCTTGAGAATTTGCTATGTTTCCTACAGCATTGATGACTTGACATTTTTTATGTAAACTGATTCAATTTTTTAAGAATTTCTATTTCAGAAGTGACATCAAGGAGCAGTTAGCTGTACCATAAGAGAATCACTCAAAATGGTTTTTAGTCTGGGCTTATTTACAAATTCCCTTGAATTTAAACACACAGAAAAAAAATAAAAGCTGGATAAATACAAAAGCAGGGCTGTCTCAGCAGGTGATGTCATTCTAAAGAAACTGGAATATGATAAACTGAAACAATCAAATAGGCAAAAAAAGAAAAAAAAATAGAGCACCAGATCTGTTTTTTCCAGTAATGCAAAGAAATTTTAACAAAAGACTTGCTATTGTTTTCAGCTAATTAAAGCAAACTGTATATCTCCAGAAACAAAGGAAAATTTCTTTAGGGATATTTAAAATCTTATTATAGGTCTAGATCTTTACTTCATAACAGATCCTATGAGAAAATAATCCCAGACTCAAGGATTCGTAAATTTTTGGAGTTTAAACAGAGAAGGAGACCACTGAGACTGCCATCACTGCCATCTTGCTATGAAAAGCAAGACTCTCCTGGCTTTCAGAAGTAACTAGTTTCCATCCTAGGCTATTTAGTTTTATTACAGGAATACATTTCACATTAAAATCCTACAGTAATGCCTACCAAAGCAGTACGTTGTTGACAGAAGTGCAGAATGCAGTAGGAAAATTTATAACCAACTTTCAGAAAATGAAAACCAACAAAACCTCACCAGAAGATGTTATTATTATGCAAAATTGGAAACACTTGAGAAATTCCCCTGATGCTACCATATTTGCAAAATGGAATGATACTTTCTACTTCAAGTATTCCTTTCTTCTAGATGTGTGCTGAACTTGGTAGAAGTACCAGGCACAAGGTGGGCATTTGAAAGAAAAGAATGACATTTCAAGAGCTGTGAATCTCTACACTCGCAGAAGAACTGTAATACCACAGCAGTACCACTGCTGCTATGTAACCATCATACCATAGCTCCTGTTCCATTAGAAATGCTCATGTTTTGATGCAATTGTGCAATTTTTAAAGTCATGATATACAGGAATTTTTTTTCTTTTACAGTATCTGAAGTTGCAGTCAGACCGCTCTGCCTACTTTTGCAGTCTATTTTAAAAAGGAAAGAATTGGAAATTATTCAGAGAAGAGTTACTGGAACAATCTGTAGTCTGCTCTGGGAAACATGTTAACATCTAAGAACAGTCAGCTAATTGATTTATCAAAAAAGATAGTTACATATAAATTACAATAAGAACTATGCCTAGATGAACCGCTGTACCTTGAGGGCACAAAGCATTGAATATTTTTCTAAAGGCACTGTCTCTCCTGTCTACAAAAAGACAAGATAAAAGGCCTTTTATATGATGTTTAAAGCCAAGGTGAAAAGCTGCAGCTGAAAATATTTGCTTGACTTACATCCTATAATAGAGCAAACTTCTGGCTGGTATGAAGAAAAAGTATCTCAATATGTACAGAAAAACTTTAGTAATCTTCCTAACATGCAGAAAAACTGGACTTGAGAGGAAAGCATAATAATTTTAACAGATCCTTTCCCCTTTTAAAATTAAAAAGCCCTGAATTTTATCTAATGTTGAAGGTTTTGACTGGGGTGTTTCATACCGAACTGCACTTCTGAAATCTCCCATTCTCCCCTTCCCTCTCATCCCACCTTCAGGAAAGACTAATCAATGAGACACTGAAATTGCTTAGTTAGGCTGAATATAAAATAGGTTTGGCTTTTTTTTTCTGCTGGGAATTTCCACAGACACAAATCTTTTCCCATTCGGCAATAAAACAAAATACAGAGAATTTTGAAATATCATGTGACTTGAACACAAAAAAAAGTTTATTTCACTCAACCAAGACAAAATTAGAACATCTCTTGCAATATTTATTTTTTAAGTTGAAAAAGCCCCAAAATATTAAAATTCATTTCAGTTCAAAGAAACTTACGAAAAGATAAAATGTAAAGTATAGTTAAAAATGCCTCATCTAGCTATTTATCTGAAGGGAACTGACATATGAATTCAAGATTAAATATTTTTGAAGGATATGGAAAAATTTGTTCCAGAAATACCTATGTAGGAGTCTTCTGACTTGTTTAACAGCTTCTACACTGACTGAAGGTTTATTGGCAGGGAAATAGGACAGTTGAGAATCAGTGATTCTTTTCAAAACACATGTGGTTTTGAATTTGTTTTATAGGAACCCAATGGGCATTAGCATAACATCATTTCTGACATTTTTTTCTTAGTCATTTTCCTGCCTGGCTGGGATAGCTTTGTGAATTGAATAAGAACAGGAAAAAAAATATTGTGTTTTTCTTTATGAAGGTCTAGTTGTCGCAGAAGACCTTATATCCTACTTTTTTCTAAGAATATGTACTTGTATTTTGTAATAACATATGCAGAGTTGAATGTTTTGCCTTCCTTTGGTCTCTGTACTACATATGGAATGTAGATCTATGAGTACTATTTACAGTTAGAATTGCAAGAAGCCTTTTTCAAATTATTTGTGTGTGTGTGTGTGTTGTAGGGGTGGTATTCAAAAGGATCCTTAAAGAGTAGTAACTACAGATATTTCATACTTTGCTTTGATCAGATGTACCTGACCTTAATAGCCACAGCAACACTAAGGAAAAGGAAACCAGAACCAGCTTGAAGTAAAAAAATATTTTTTTTAAATGCAATGTATTCTACTGTTTTAAAATGCAGTGAATTCTACTGCTTCACTTTTTCACTATCATCTGACTCACTGATTTATGGTCTGTTTTACTGCAAACTGATTCCTAACAGTTGCCTGAGATGTTCCTTTCTCTTTCTGTTCAAGTATCTCATGGTGCTGGATATTGCTAAGGACTATCAGTTTTCTTTGAGGGTAACCTTCAAATGCAAATGGATTGTTTGCTAGTGTCATTATTAGTGTTCAGACAACTTGAAAAGACTCCGCTTATTAAAATATAGCAGTAGCTACTGCTTCAGTTAAGCAAAGATAATAAGTTTTGAGCACTATGAACTGAGAGAATATTGAATGTTCAAACATGCTGTTGGGGGAGTAATGCTCTCTATATTTTTTCATAGTAAGCCTTAGGCTTGCAGCACTGAAACAGAGTGCAGGTGAAAATATGATTGACATGGAAGGTGTCAGTTTAGGTCATTGTGCCTCAGACAACTGAAAGGACAGTCATGTTTCTCATGCAGAACAATCCACCTTTTTATTACAGGAGGGGAAAGAGACATAACAAGCTGTCATATTCCTCAGTAAAAGTTACCCAGACACAACTGCTTTGTTCCTTTCTGAATGGAGTCATGGAGTCACTGCATAATTTCATGTTTGTGCCTTCTTCGGGAGTGTTGAATATTGAATAGCTTCTCTACTATAATTGGTTTGTGTATGAGTGTTAAAAAACCTCACCTAAACTGCATTTATTGTAGGTGAAATGAAAACAGGAGAGCAGGCACTTGGGTAGACTTTATTGTTAGGTTCAACCCAGATTTATGGGTAAATAGACTGGAAGGAAACCTGTTAAAGTGCTACAACTCTTGTGCCTTTCTCAAAAGGTATATTAGCTGTCTGAACAGCTCATATTCCCTCTGCAAAATAACATATTCACAATATGAGTGTTGTGCATCCAGATCAACCCATTTAATTTAAAATACTTTGTGAGTCAAGTGGGTGAAATTTATTAGGATGGGTTCTGAAAACTTTCTAATGTCTTATGCAAAGCCTTTGAACATTCAAATGTTTGAAGGTTCATACAAAGTTGCACCCAAATTCCATGTGTGTGTATGTATAATTCAGCATCCTGTTCTTGGGCAAACAGAAGTTAGTGTGTACATTTTGCAAAATTTAGTTCTGTGCTTTTCTTTTTGTTTTTTGAACTTCAGCTTCCCAGAAGTGAGTGTATGTTCCTTGACAGAAAGTCAGCAAGCTGTCAGACAGAGTACACTTTATGAGAGCAATATGGTTTCATTTTGCAGAAACATTCCTGAGAATTTTAAGGAGCTGTCAAAAGGAATTCACTTTATTACTGATTGACATTAAAGTCAGAACTGAAGCCATGTAAAATAAGTCCAGGAAATAACAAAAAACCCGACAGTACTCCTGTCTTTCATTTTGACAGCACTGTGGGAACACTGTATTGTTCTGTTTTGCTGTTGGAGTTTAGACTCATACGAAATTTGCAGAGCTTTGGGCAGACTGAATGAAGTTCATGAAATTTAGCATATTCAAATGGGAAATCAAGATACCATCAGTTAGTGATTCTAAGAAATGCATGACCATATACGGTAATGTTCTGTGATATTTTAAGTACATGGAATAAGCCTATGTGATTAATCACCTACATTTATATATAATATAAATGCATATATATGTGATTGAAATAAAGAAATCTTGAACTATGTATAGAAGCTTAGTCACAATGATTTATTTAATGACAAGTATAAAAGAAATAAATAAACAAATAAATAAATAATTTCATTTTCTTATGTGAGCATCTGATATTATTAAAAAGATCTATGGAGAATATAACCCAGTTAAGGGGATGAAGTGGACTCCATTTAAATGCTATGAAGTCAGTATCAGACCTATGGGAAGTGTATTCAATAGCATTGATAGTACTTAATATATTTGTAGTAACGTGCACATGGCCTAGCACAAATTTTAACAAAGCAAGTGCATAGGGAGGAGATATCAGCAATTAATCTAAGGCTCAGTTTTAGGTCTGATGCTAATTTTTTTGTAATTCTCTGTTTTCACAGGTAACATTCTACAAAGTGTTTTTGGTTTTGTTTTAGTAATATTCCTCTGCATTTATAGAAATTAAAGTTAAATGGATTCTGACATTGCTAATAATAAGCTTAAGAATAATCAATATATATTTTCAGGGATTTTTCTTAGAAATATGTTTCTGGTATATTTATGGAGACAAGGAACATCTTTTTGAAATTAAACAGCAAATGCTAATGCAACTCTATTTTTTTGAAATTCACAGAGAATTTGGAGAGCATGTGATGCTTCGAAGCAACAGAACAGAATTATACAAAATGAGAATGGAACCATATTAGAAGTTTTTCTTGGTATGATAGTGGCCTAGTTATATGTTCATGCCTGTAAAATTTGATACTAAATAGAAGGAGTAACTTCAGTGTCTGTCCATTCAGCTACCATTTGGATCTCATTATCCCTGAATCAAAGTGTTTAAGTGTTTTTCAGCATGGAGATTGCAATCTTTTTTTTCTTCTTCTTTCCTTTTTTTTTTTTTTTTTTTTATCTTTTTGTTGGTNTTTTTTTTTTTTTTTTAATCATATAGTTGGTATTAAAAGCCAAATGTTATGCTGCATTGTTTTGGCCTCAAAGAAGGTAGGAAGATTAATTGACCACAGCATGTGATCCATAACTTCTTAGTAAAATAGAGATTTCAATGAAAGCTGGAGCTCTGAACTATCTAGAGAATTCAGTAATTTTATCTTCTATTTAATGTAGTTGCACGAGATAATAATAAAAATAAAGAAATAATTCTATGCACAATATACGGAAGCATTGTATCAAAAAAGGCATTTTAATATATTAAAATTTAGGTATGTGTTTCTATATATATATATATGCATCTCTCTCTCTCTCTCTCTATGTATATATGTATATATTTGTATGTGTGTATATAAATGTGTGTATATATATGTGCATATATATGTATATGAATGTATGTGTGTGTGTATTAAAAAAAAAAATCTATATATAAATAAATATTATATAAATAAAAAGTTTTACCTAAGTGTGAAAGGAAGCACATGGCTGACAGCAGGTTTTTATTTCAGCCTTGGCAAAGACAAACATATTTTAAAAAATGCGGCAGCAGTTGTATATATTACTGATGCTTGTCTTACAGAAGTCCGCATGGACCACACCCTCCGTGCTGTTTCAGACGCGGAGGTAGGCTCGCAATAGCTGCCCTGAAGCCCAGCCAGAGGCGTCTCGGGTGGGTGTTCAGAACCACGGACAGCACGCATTCCGTCAGGGCAGCGTCCGGCTCCCTTGTCTGAGGAGCCAGGATCCGTGTGGTGGGCGGCAATCACACATCGGAGGCTGAACAACAGGAGACGTGTTTTCTTGTTGCTGGCACATCTAACTTTTTATTTCCAGCAGGTGGAGAGGCTTCAAATGTCAAAGAACATGCCAGGCTGTTTTCCCATGCTTGCCAAGGAAATGCATCTTCCTTATTGCTAGGCAAAATGTAAAACCAACAAATAACTTTTCAGCAATTAATTTTGAGTAAATAAGGGTTTCTGCCTTGGCCAGTTTCTGATGTATAACGATCAGGTGGGTTAAGACCTTGAGGCATCTCCTGAGTCTTTGCATTCAGCCTTGACTGATTGTTAAAAAATGAGAAATGTGGCTAGACTCAAACCTTCAAGCCAGTGGAACATTTTCCTCAGGCAGAAGCCTAATGTGAAACTGATAATTTATTTTAATCCACCCACATACTAGTCTTATTAACAGGAAGACAGATTTTCTGCATTGTTTTATTACTCATGGAATTGATCAATAGCAGATGTTTTTCTGAACTGGTGCTTTATTAGATGTCTTCAAGTGTACTAGTAAATATGCTATTTAACACTATGTTTCATTATTGTAATAGTTATCAAGATATATTATGCTAAAGAAAAGTGATCTAGAAATATGAAATATGAAAGCAATTCCATATAAATTAGAAATACATCCTTGAATTTAAATAGGAATTATAAATGCTTTCTATAATTAAAAAAGCTTAAAATAAACCAAAGAGTGTATGGGAAAAGGTATAAAAAATCATTCTATTTCAAATTTTATAGAGCAAAAGAGTCCAGTAAATTTCTATTTACTACTGTAAAATTCCACATGTCTTGCCCATATCCATATACCAGAAGACTTTTTTCAAGTCTGAATATCATACTGATCCACAGTGATCCCCACTGTTTTATATGATCAATCACCCATCCTGGAGATAGTGGCAGAAATGAGCTTTAGTGTCAAAGCCACCTAATGATAGTAGTGTGTGCTTTAACACCAAAAATTTTTCTGTCCCAGATGAAGGCTATCTTGCTGCTCTTGTTTAGATGCTTTTTCATGCCAAAATGAGCATGCTAGCCGTGATTAAGCAGTACAAAATGCTGACAGTTCACTGGACATGATTGTGTATATTTAAGCTTCATTAATTATAAATGAACTTGAATAGCCAAATGCAAAAAATCTTTTCTGCTATTGTGTCATGAAAAAACCTGCAAGCATTTGGAAAAACAAATTAACATTAATAACTAAAGTGATTTAAATTCCATCTTGAAACATGTTTGGGTAGTTACAGAATATTTAGTGGTGCACTGTGCCTGAGCAAACTGTTCATCTAATGAGTAAAGTAATGTATCAAGTTTTGTGTAAAAGTCATATTACATACGAAGTGCTCTTGTCTGTAGTTGCCAAGCCTTTGGACTTTGAGCTGTGTAACAGCTGTACTGACAATGATGATTTTGTCACCAGTACAAGGCTGCTGTGTTGTCTCTGATAGTACCTCAGTCACAGCATTGATACTGGCTTAATTTATTGATCAGAGAGATCAAAATCATTTAGCAATAGAAGATGCAAAGAGAAATATATAAAAACACTAAATTATGATGGGGAAAACCTCCTGTTAAGCTTTTGACTATCTTTTAGGTATTATTTGAAAAAGATTACTCAAATTTTTTGGTGTTGGAAATGCAATGGTTTATTAAGCGGATAAAAGATTTATGTTGATGGGTTTTGTATCCACTTCTATATATATGAGAATAACTAAATGATTCCAACCAGGAAAAAGTCTCCATTCTGGGCTGAAATACAGGGTTTAATGGAAATCCTCAGATGCTTTCAACTGGCTCAAAGTCCACATCATTGGAATTATATTCAAGTAGCTTTGTACTTACAGAAAAAACAGGTTACAAGGATATCTAATTACTAACACGATGCATTAGAAGAAAATGCATGTCTACAAAACTCTTCTAAGATCACCTCATTTATACAGCATTTTCAGGCTTTGAAAATTTTATTACTTGTATCTGGATAAGGAGAGATGCACATAATAGTATTTTGAGACTGTTTTTCAAACAATAGCACTAGTTGTATGACAGTTTAATCAGTTACATATTAATACCAGGATATACTACCCAGAAAAACACACAAACATGATAAAAAAAATTATAAAGAAGACCCTTATATTCACTAGTCTATCCATAAATGAAAAAGGCTGAATTACCTGTGTGGAGATATATATCCCTTGTACACATGTAGAATTTAAAAACTACCAACAGGTTTTAAAATTCTTTAAAAACTACTGTGCATATAATAAAGAGAAAAGGTATAGAATATTCTATGTCTGCAAAGCATCTGCATAAAGGCACCACAAGAAGATACTTTTTTTAAGGCATGAAGCCTCTTTATGCTATAATTGCTATGTTAATTTGTAAATGTCATGAAATAAAAAAATCCCAAACTTTTTTACCTTCTACAAGTGACATTAGTTATTTAAAGTTTATAAAGTGCTTTGGAATGTAACTAATTTGTAAATATCCTGGATAAATGTTAAATAGTGTTACTATACATTTACAATGAGATAAGAAATCTAATAATATTATTTTACTGGTTTACTGAAATGACAGCCACAAACTGATTTTATTCTACTGTGTAAACTCTTTAATGTTACATTGCTGCAGAACTTGGTGGTTTTTTTAGATAATCATGCACAGCCCATGAAAAATTACTTCTGTGCAAATGTGAAGCTCTGTAAAAAAACCACCAATACTAGGGCCTTTTACAACATATAAGTACATAAAGATGTGGTTGAGAAACCCTGTGGAATATCAAATCCTCTGGTAGCAGCTGGAACTAAATTACTCTGGAAAAATCCCTTTGCAGTTTTTTATCATAGAAGCATCTTTAGATCAACATCAAGAAAACTTTAAATTGAAACTTAATCTGGAGAATTGAGATCCAAGGCTTCTTCCAAACACAAATGGATCAGGGCAGGACAGCCACTGCATCTGAATGCATGACCCTCAAACGGAGATAATAATAAGCAATCAATTAAATGTTTAATTCAGATTTTAAATTTTCCAGTTGTTGTACACTGGTTAATAAGCCCTGTTTCAAGGCATGTACTGAAATTGTATACTATTTAATTTTATATTTTTATAGTCTGAATATATATGTGATATTCTATTAGAATTATTTTTAAAAGTCAACCAAAAAGTGAAAAACTTTTCAAAAGTTTTGTAGTTTTCTTTGTGAAGTAGCTAATACTTGTCAGGATATCTCTGTACATATAGGTTTAATATGTCCCTCTTTGTTTTTATCAAACACTAAATCAACAGGTGTTTTGGTGAGGAGCAAAACAATTTTAACCAGAGGAAAAACTTTCTACAAGCCATCCTAACAATAGCGCAATTTTCTTCAAATCAAAATTAAATATTTATTCCTTAAATGAATGTAAATAAAATTCCTAACACAGGATAGAGGGTGTTATGACATGCTCATTTCAGAATATAGCTAGATCTCTGTTTTTTATTTAAAAAATTATTTATTCAAAATAAAGTGAGTTTTGACTTTTCAAAAAGAACAAATTTTACTTTGCTTAAGATAGAAGCATAACTCAGAAATGCAATGAAATGTACTGTAAACACAAGTTATATCCTTTCTAATGCATAAAAATTCCTGTTTATAACTGGACCAGGACATGTTCTTTAGCTTACAAATCTACATGAATCCTACTGTGCCTGAAGGACATATAATGGTAAATGGAGAAAGACTGGATTTTCATAAGAGTGGTGAAATTCACTCTGCTGACTTAGAAGAACAACACACCAATATACATGAAGTACACCAGGCTTTACTACAAAAGAAAATCTTTTAACTTGGAGATTTCGTTGCTCTAAATCTCAGGTTTCATGTTAAAAGTTTGCCTTTGCATCCTGTTCAGCAGAAACCGGGAACTCTCAACGCTACTTGATGGCAGTCACAGCTTCACCAGGGATCTCGCCAATATTTCATGCAATAAGTTGCTGAAATGTGTTCATCTGAAGAAACAAGAGGAGAAAAAAAAGAATCAATGTATTTTATGAAAGTCACATCTTTTAGCTATGCCCCCTTCCCATTCTTTCTTTAAAGATTTTAAGGAGAACAGATGATGGTGTTTCAACTTCATTTGTTGTGTTCATCGATTGTGAACGTGTAAATAAAGCACAAAATCAACATTATGTTTCAATCAGTTCTAGGACAACAAACACTTTTTCTGGGATTTCTAGATTAATTAAATATTATGAAATCTAAAGGTTAAATTTTTTCCTAAATCAGTAACATAAGACTGATGGAAAAACATGTATCAGAGTGGGTCACTGTACAAATAGTGTATAGTTAGTGTACACTGTGCAGTATTTATATGAGTAGGACATCACAGGAATTATCTGATGTCAAGACACAGGTATCTTAGCCCTTTTGGAGGTGCCCTAAAGTTTGTATTGCCCCATAAAGGCATAGATCCTCTGCACCTCATCTGTCAGCCCCAGGTGAGTGATTGAATATCCTAGGGTGCTTATTCAGTGCACATTTTCTGCATGGACAGAAGAACTGCATCCTAAGATAACCAGAACTTACCTATCTAATTTAATCATGTAAGTTCTATTATAGTAAAAAAAAACTATAAAAGAAAAAGAGGTTCACCTACAAAAAACAATTTCTTAAATAAGAAGTGTGAGCTGTCCTTTGGAAACTCCTCTTTTTCACCAATAGTACAAAGGGAGATGGCTACTTTGGTTTTTCCCACAGGTGTCTAGGGAGATGAAGTTTACTGCAAGAACTCTTTTGAAATATTCTGTTAGGAAATACATTGTTTAAATTCAGTCCGTAGTCACAAGAATAAACCTCATTGTTTCTTTAAAAAAAATCCCAAATCAGTAATCCCTTTCTTTTCATCAGCAAGTATTAATGGAAAACTGTGCTTTGTATTACGGGAGAAGTAATCAAATAAACAAATCCTTCACCTGAAGCCTCACTCCAAGATTTCTCTCCTGAAGCATTAGATATTTTATTAATTCACAATTATATTTTTTCTGCAAAGAAAAAAAAAGAAACACAAAAGCATACTTTGTTGCAGTTACAAAAGTCATTCAGCTTTTTAGAAACAAGTACATTCTTCAGCATCCTTCTGTGCTTGTCAGGGTGACTTTAACACTTCCTTAGTTCGTAATCAATACCAGCAATAGGCTTCGTATTTGATTTCAAATTTCCTTAATATTTTTCTTCTTATATCAATTCTGGTTGATCCCAAAGTGCCTTTAATTTAATACAAAGTTTATTAACTAAAACAATACTCACGGGATGCAAGGAAGCCCTAGATTTTCAATATTTTTTTGCAAATATTTAAATTTTGTAGTGTGCACTCTTTGGAGTTAGTGTAGAAAATTACTTACTTTCTGGTAAGAGAGCAATGGCTTTTACCTGCTGATAAAATAATTTGTTTTGACACACCACAGTGTTAAATATTAATTAAAAGGGCAATTAAAACAAGTGAAAGCAGTTGATATATCAAATGTTTATTAATGTTCTGAGCCTGAAAAGTGATAAAACTATAGATTTAGAATGCATAATTTTATCTGGGGTTTAAAAATAGGCTAAGTCATAAGGACATAGTCTCTTAGATGGGTGCTGCATGCAATGAAGTGCACTGTGATATAATCTGGAATGAAACGACCTTCATTTTTCTGTCAGACATTTAGTGAATATTTTAACAGTTTGGTCTCAGCCTTCCTTAGCTGTAACAACTTCATTTAATAGCATTCTTCCCTTCTTCATCCTGTTAGAGTTGTCAGCGAACACCCTGAGTATTTCTGCATATTTAGGGTCTGTCTGAGATGGAGCGAATTTCCCCCATAACTGCTCTCACCGTGCTGTATATTGGTGGCTGGAAAGGTGTTGATGACACATCAATGTTTTGGCAACTGCTGAGCAGCACTGGCACAGCATCAGCGCTGTCTTTCCAACATCCCCCCATCACCAGCAGGCTGATGGTGAGCAACATCTTGTGAGGGGACGTAACTTTGCTTCTAAATGCATGACCCTTACTAGTAGACTTTGGATCCCATGGAAAAAATGTGATGATTGGGAGAAAAAAAAGGGTGGTTTGTTTCACCTGGCACGGGAAGGGGGGAAGAAGAAGGGAAAGGGCAAAAAAGACACAAAATAAAGGTGCTGGAACAGATTGCTTGTTCATAAATGTAACTGCATGAATCATAATTATCTCATGCAGGAGTGAGGGTAGGGGATCAGATTCCTAAGGGGGGTGCATCTTACTATGATAAAAAGTTGGAAGAGAGAAAATTTTAATTTTGCATGCAATTACATATCATGTCACAGACTGTAGTTCATTCGAGCAGTGTGAGAAATCACAAGATGACATGAAATCAAGCTAAGGTCACTTGAGAAAAAAGATTTTAGTCAATCTGGTATATAAACAAATAAAAGTTTGTAAGAATATGTCAAAAAGAAGGAAATTACCCATTTGAGGCAAAATGCTTAACTTCTATGGGCATAGTTTATGATGCTTCAAGGACCTCTTCACAGAATTATATTCATTTTCACATGGCTCCATATCTATTATTCTCATTGCATTAAGACTCCTGGAATCAGTAGTGTCCAGGTGCACCTGTTATGTAGAAGAAAGTCTAATTTTTTTTAATCTGCTGAATGATAAATTGATTATGAAATTTTAAACAGGTGTGTCTTCAATAAATGTAATTACAGAGATGCCTTGAGAAAAAGTAATGCATTTTCAGTCAGATATACTCTGCTTCTGTGTTAGTTGAAAAACCTTCTGTTTCTGTCCAAGGTTTCAGAAAATAACTGCAAAGCTGAGTGGTATCACCTAAGTAACATTCTTTGGCTCCATGTTTGAAGGGACAGAGGCAGGAATCTGTCTCTCCTTATGGAAACTCTTAGAGGAGGAGTAGGATTGAGAGTGAGTTACTAGTAGAGATAAAAAAGAATAAACAAAAAAACCCAAAAAATTCCTCCCCCAAAAACCCAAACAAAATACTGAAGAAAAGTTGCACCAAATCTCTTCACCATACTTACATCAGGAAGGAAAATAACCAAAGTCAAAAGGACTATTTATAAGCTGGAAAGAAGAAGAAAAGCTGTAACAGAATGAGTTTGTTAAACAATTAGGAGACTAAGATGAGTATGTGAGCATTTCAGAGTAACACAGTCTGTTCTTTGTGCTATGAACAGGAGTTAACCTTTATTCTGTTGTTATTTCTGTCTTTCTTAATTTTTGTAAATTCTATTATTTGATTGTTTCCGGCAATAAATTAAAGACACTGAGAAGAAGAGGCATTCCAGAATTATGGGTTTAATTGCGAAGTATTCAGATCACAGAATCATGGAATCAGAGAATTTTTAGGGTTGGAAGGGACCTCTGGAGATCATTTAGTCCAACCCTCTGCCAAGGCAGGGTCATCTAGAGCAGGTGACACAGGAATGTGTCCAGATAGGTTTTGAATGTCTCCAGAGAGGGAGACTCCATGACCTTCCTGGGCAGCCTGTTCCAGCTCTGTGTTACACTCAACACAAAGAAGCTCTTCCTCCTGTTGAGATGAAACTTCTTGTGATTTGGTTTATGGCCACTGCTCCACTGGGAACCACAGAAAACACTCCAGCACCATCCTCTTGACACCTGCCTTTGAGGTATTCATATGTATTGATGAGATCCCCTCTCAGTCTTCTTTTCTCTAGATTAAACAGGTCCAGCTGCTGCAGTCTCTCCTCATAAGAGACATCCAGACCCCTCATCATCTTTGTTGTCCTCCACTGGACCTTCTCCAGTAGCTCCTTGTTTCCTTGTACTGAGGAGTCCAGAAATGGACACAGTTACAAAATTAGTTTTGGTATTTGGTAATTGTTTCTAGTTTTGATTCTTACAGGATCTTGCAAATTCCACTCCTTCTAACAAATGGAGTATGGAGGATCTTTTCAAACAAAAGAATAAAGTATAATGTAGAGGAACACAGTGTACTTTGTGCAGTAGCACAGGACAATTTATTGGTAGAGTATGGGAAGTGCAAAGAAAAAATTTGACAATGCTTTTACAGCTAGACTATCATGTGGTGGTTGTGTCTTCTCACAAAATATGGGAAATGGCATTTTAACTTATGCTTCTACAGGGCTGAAGAATAGAAGTATTTTTTCTTGACACTGCATTTTGTATGACTAGGAATAATTAGATAATTAGAGCTGAGTGATAAATGGAACAAGCATGTGTCTAGACATGGATTTGAAACAGCTCCCATCTTCTGTGACACAAAACATGGAATGTGCTGGGGAATGCTAAGGGTAGAAAGGAGAGGAGGGGCTGCAGTATTTGTCACCTTCCCACAGACTTATTCATGAGCACGGACATAAAAAATTTGCAAATCCCTCTAAGATGTAAGAGGGATCTTCTGGGTTCTAACTTCTGGGTTGCCTGAAGTGGCAGTTAGGTTCTGCAGTGTGACAGATGACGCTAGGTATAAAAAAACAGATATAAAGGAACTTCTCTAAAACAGAGGACTGGAAAGAGTAAAACAAACTAAAAAACCTGCCCAGGATGCCTTGAAAATAAGAATAAATGAGTTTTAACTGTTTTTAAACTGTAAAATAGCATGAATGATTCTATGAAAATCAGTGAAAGAGTTAAATGCAGCATTCTTTAGGTGATTGATGTATGTTTTTAAACGTAAATCTATGGTTTGAAAAGGAGAATTTTATAGTTTCGCTATTGACCTCTTATCCTGGAAACACCCTTAAGCATGAGCAATTCCTAGGCATATGATGATTTTGGCAGAATCAGCTGTACCTTCTTTAAGTCTGCTCCTTCTCTTCTGAATAGCAAGAATACCCTTGATGCCCTTCTGAATAAAGTTTGTTTCTCATTGTGGCATAAAAGCTACACACATTCTTACCTGATATGCATTTTCTAAAGCTTGTGAAAATTTATGGATTTTGCTCCTAGAATCACATTGTCCTGCCTAAGAATCCTATTTGTCTTTGCAAAAGTTGTTGCTGAAGGTTTCTCTGGAATCTGGTTTGACTGCCTGATTTTGATGATGTGGTGCTGCAGGAAGGCTGAAATGCCATATTTTAAATGGACTAGTGCCAAATAGAAAACCAAGTCTGCTGCAGAGGGGTGCAATCCTCTGAACAGCAAGTGGACAGTTTTCTGAAGTGTCCCTTGAAGGGTTATTCTTCTGTAATGCTGAGAGAGTTGCTCCAGATCTCACCATGCAGGCACTAAAGCTCATAAATTATCTAGCTGTATGGAAAATCCAATTTCAAGTCTTGCCTCATGACTGTCCACTACAGTCATATAGATCCAACCAGTCAGACTTGCAATTACAGCTTCGATTCCAGTGCTACAATTATATTCTGAATATCAGGAAACAAATTTCATTTTCCCCTGATAAGATCTTTTTTGTAACACTGATGTTGAAGACAGCATATTTCAGTTGAGAGTAATACAGATTGGATTTTATTTTGTGAAGTTCATATTTTATACAGTGGTGTTTACAAGGTTTGATTTGAAAGCTACAAATGATTTGACTGGAGGAAATGTTGCTTCAAATTTTACCTGATTCTGTATCTTTTACCTGATACCTGTGGTATCACTTCTAAGGAATTTCAAGGCATAGACATGTAATCATCTTTTTGGTATTCTGGCTTATATTCTTATATCAGTTACTGATTACTGTTCACATAATGGTAGAGGACAAGCCACAATTATTTCACTGTTCCTCAATTACCCTGTGTATAAAGTCAAGGTAATGATTTTCTGATTGATAATGCTATATCAGAGTGGAATTTAAAAAAATAAATCTTGATGCAGCAGTTTATGTCAGATAAGAATCTGATCTTGACTAACTGAAAATACTCAATTTATAAATGGAAGGGATAAAAGTGAAGGTAATTTTTGAATTAATTTTCACCCTTTCTCAGATAACTTTTTACAGAAAATAATATGAAAAAAATTATGATTTGCCATCCCAGCTTGCATTAATATCATGATATTAATTTTCATATTTTATATGAATAGTTTGAAAAGGACTGTCATTTTAAGTAATTTTCCAGTGTAAATGAAAGAAAAGGGTCATGGTTCATAGATATATATTAATTTGGCTAAGAGAAAGCAATTTACTTTTCCTTAATTAACCTCAACCACTGCAGCCTTTGTTTTAAATTGATAAAAGGATTGCAAAATTATCTTTTCAGGTTTGTATAGCAGTTAATGTTTGAATAAAAATGTGTTTAGCCTGGACTCAAGTTTGATTAAAGAATTATGAAGAGAAATGCTCTTCAAAAAAATTAAAGCAATCTTTACGTTTCTTCATTAAATGATAGTGTTCCCTTTCAGTCCTAAATTCTAAGGTTTGTGTGATTATGGGAAAACTAAATTGAAATACACAGGTAGAGCCCGTCACTCAAATGAAGCAGGTCTGTTAATTAAATACATTGCTATTTTTTATGGCTAAATTAAAAAAAAAAATCTCTATTCTAAGAGCCAGACAGTCTGACTCAATGCTGAAGGTAAATCTCACCAATTTCAGGGGAAAAAATGCTTGTAAAAGCACAACTGTCAATTTGAAGATCCCCCTCTCTATCCATTGACTACTGAATGAGGTGAGTAAGCTATAATGAGAATGATGTGAGTAAGCTGCAATGAGCTGAAAACTTTTTCTGGCCCTACATCTGGGATGTGTCCTTGAGTACAGTGTTATGATACTCAGTGACTCTGAAAATAAACCCCTGCTATATATCCCTAACAAAATATTTAATGTATCACACACACAATGCATAAGTTCAAGGCTGAACCAGCAAAAAGACTTGGAAGGACCAGGTAATTCCTATCTTAACATTTGGAAAGGAGTGGTTAAAGAAATTGCATTTCCAGTAGCCAGATTTTTGAAAATGAAATCTAGGATAATACATAGTAAGAATAGGAAAGAGAATTCTCGCACTTGGCAAAATAAGAGTGATTGTTTTTACTATTTACCAATAGGTCTACCAAGTCTTACCTTAAGTAGAAGGAAAAAAAAAAGGAAGATATGCTAGCAGAAAGAATATGAAAAAAAAAGTGATTTCCTTAATAGCATAACTTTTTCTTTTTTGCAAAACAACAAGAGTAGCTTTAATTCCTCTCTTCTTAAAAGGTTTCATATGTTATCGCTAGTGAAATTTTTACCTACATTGTCAAAGAAAGGAAGTTAGTAAAAACTGTGTAAAATGACATGGAAGTGAAAAAAGGCTAAAGCTAGAATGAATTGTGCTGTGATGGCGTCAAGGTTTTGTGTGAGCTGGTGGCTTCCTGGACTCAGGAGCCAGGAGCAGTAGGGCTCCCTCTGAGTGGCCTGAAATGGACAGATTCCTTGGCTGTGGGCAGGGTAGTGGAGCTCTGGAGAGGCTGGGCAGATGCAGTCAGATTTGGCAGGCTTTGATAAACTGAAAATCATTCTCTGGTGAATATTATAATATTAGAATATTTTCAAGGCAGACCTTGAGTATGAACCTCAAGGACCTTAACTGTCTTTGTCTTTCAAAATGCTGACTACAACTGCAGTTTTTAAACACATCATGGGTATAAACAGAAAAGACATGTTACTTGGTTTTGTCATAAATTTTAATAGGAAGGAGTATATGTAGGTGGAAACCAAAAGATTTTAAGTTGGTAGATTGTGGAGCAGTCTCCAAATACTGGTGCAGTAGAAGTACCAAGAGAAGAAATCCAGATGTCAGGATGCACTAACTGAACTTCTGAACTAACGCAGTGATAATGGAGTTTAGAAACCACATTTGCAAGCTGGGAAGGGAGGAAAAAATGTTGAAGAAGTCTGTTTGTGGTGTTCTGAATATGTTAAAAACTTTAAATTAGAAAATATTAGTAAACAGAGGGACATTAAACGAAAGCTTTTAAATGTCACTGTTCTAGCACCTAACTTTGGGAGAGAAGTTAGGGAGGGATTCATAAGATTAGGAGGTTGACACATAAGCCTGATTTTAGATGTCCTGTTTATTTGGAACTAAGTGAAGACTAGAAGGTTTCTGGTGCTGGAGTGACAATATCATGGTAAGGTTTGGAATACCTATGACAGGTAGTTGGAAATATCAGAGAAGGATACGTTTGCATGGTCCAAGGAAATTCAGAGCTGCACTTGGGATGTATCTTTCTCATCAGTAGCATGACAGAAAACATCTCTGGGAAGTAGGAAGAGACCCTCTAGGCTCTTCTCAACCTGGGAGTTTGAACTGACAGTTTTTCAATTTCATCAGATATTTTGCCACCTGTTCATAATTGCTGTGTTCTACAATTAAACTAGATGTGATACGAGCGAGTTAATTTGCACCTTCTTAGGAAGTGAAGCTCTTTTGTTGACTTTTCTTGTGTCTTTTTTATCTCAAGGTCTATAGGTAAGATTTAGGCTTCTCAATAACTGGGATAGTAAATATAACAGCAACACTGTTGATCATACATAATACATTGCTCAAATCATCCAAGAAGGCCTCTTTAGAAATAGACTCCTGATTACATCGCAAATAAGATGTACTACCTGAAAACTTTGCTGGCTGGCTCTCTGCTGGGGCAGTCGAGACTTCACTGCAAGTTTGCTGGTTTACCTAGAATCCATGCTCCATTCATTGATTTAGTCTTTAATCCTTTTATTTAAAGACCCTAATGAGAATAAGAGTGGGTTTCTATTAAATGAAAATCCATCTGTAAAAAACAAAGGCATACCTGTATTATTTAATGTAGGTGATTGTTTATTTTTACAAACTGCCCAAGGAATTAGCTAATCAACAGTGATATGATTTGCAGTTTTGGTTTAAGATTGCACTTTTATGGGTGTGGTAGGCACTGATTTCATAGTAGGAATAAAAATATAAACTCATTTCTGGACCATATTGCTCAGCACAAATAGACTGTCTTTCATTTAATGATAAAAACAAAAAAAGAAATAACTTTGATTTTAGTTAAATTAAAGATATTTATTTTTTTCTTCTGCTTGATAAAATTTTTGAAGCCTTTTCTGAAAGTCATATGCTTATTCACATTAAGGCTGTTGCCATTCAGTAGGGGAAAAAACCCACCAAAATCCCTAAAACTCACATTTATTGTCCTGCTCTTCTGTATATGCTATTCTTATTCCTACATGTTGCAATATTTTACTGGTGACTTTTACTGTCAGCTAGGAAAATAATTTGTATGCTACTCACTTACACATCCTTCCTTAGGAAATGAATGTATCTTATCTCTTTAAAGGCCAGAGCAAAGTTCTGAAATAGCTGATAGTCTCATTACAGCAACCTACTCTTAAGAACTAGCTGTGATATGTAAGATTAGAAATATTACCATTATAACTTCAATAAATTTTTTCTATTTATATAGGTCAGCTTTATACTCTATCCTTCTATACTACCTACAATGGTTGGAAACCATTTTACTATGTTCTACTATGGGTAAACTGGATTTACACGAGAAAGGTCTTTTGATTCTCCTGTTACTGTAATAATTTTAAAAATTATTTCTCTTTCTTTCATTGTAAGGTAAGTGACTTAATAAGGATTCAGAAGAAAGATAGTCTCAGAAAAAATTTTACATTAACATTGTCCCAGGATTTTATTTATACAGTATGACTAACTCCATCCACATAATTTTTAATATTATTAAGAGAGATTCATATAAAATTTTGGAGGCAAAAGCCCAATGAATTGAGTGGTAAAACCCTTGAACAACACCACAAGTTAAATAGAGTTCAAAAACAGATGGGAAAGAAAAAAGATTAGAAAAAAAGAGTCTTTTTACATTTTCATTATTGAAAAACCCCTACAGTTTTAAGAGTACCTGCAGGCTTGTTGTATATGTAGTTGCCATAATCATGCTTTAAACTTAAGACAAGTAGTTAAATACAGTCTCTCAAAAATGGTAATACATTTCACTGAATAAGTTTTTTTACTTTTCTCAGAGTTTTACCAGTGCTGATAAATATCCTGAGGTTTGTGTGAACCAGTGAGATTGAAATTCCTGGCAAAGTTTGTAGAGTTGTATCAGCATTTCTGGTAGCTCTTGCATGAAAAATCTGCAAATCATGAATGGGTGGACATCATTAATAACCCAGAAGATGAAAGAACAAGGTCATTAATAGTATTTACAGGAGATGCTGAAGCAAGAAAATGGTCAGTACCAATTACAACAGAGAGTGTTACAGTGAGCTCTGAAATTAGAAATATAGGGAGGAAATCAGGGGAGAATGATAAACATGGCCGGTTGAAGAGGGCGTTAACTGGAGAAAATTGAACAGAAAATAGAAATATGTTTTAGACACAGTATAAAATCTTTAAATAGTGTAAATTGTCACACTTACACTGATGTTGATTTACCATATTAACTCATGGTGCTTTAGTGCCTACTAAAGTATGTATTAACTGATGCAGTTTCTGGTATTGGCAGTTGTTGACAACGACTATGATACACCATGCACTCACATGCTGAACTTATAAAAGCAGAAAAAGTCATTAAATAAAAGAAAATTTTCAATAAGAGTTACCTTTGCTGTAATTAAAACAAGCTTTCAAAATGTTGCTGGAAAGAAAGCAAGGGTGAGCATCATAGAGGTTGTTCAGAAAAAATCAATTTATTATATCGCCAAAGAGAGCGATATAATAAATAGTTAGAGGTAGGGGTTTTTGACTTGACATGTAAAAAACTTACTGTATCACATACTTTCTGCACAGGTTGTTTTTTTTCTTATATTAAAACTTGTTAATATTTATCTACTACATAAACTAACATTAAGGATAGGAAAATTAAATTCTTGAGGTAATTTAAAGTGTCTCTGTACTACATAGTCTTGTTTCTTTGGAAAAAAATTACTCAAGTAGCCAGCTTGATTGTGTTGTATGTATTTCTTTTGAGCACTACTGTTCTAATTGTGGTTCATTTTCACAAATAAATACGCCCACAAGAATTGCCAGATGAAATTTTTCCCCACATTTTCTCCAAGAACAAAAGCCAATGTTTGTTTAGATCCTCTCCTACAGTTAATTAGAACACAGAAATAAAAACACTACGTCTGTTTAAGCCAAAATTCTGTCTCAGAGAGTATTGATAAGAGATTATTTAGGGGAACCTGTGTATCTGCTGTCTCTTTGTGGTTCCTTCTGTTTCATCTCCTCCAGCTTCCACAATTGTTATATTATGGATAGTGGACACATCCCTTCCCAGTCTTTTAGTTTTTTCTTATGGATAATTTCTCATTAATTTCTCTGTTTTGGTTTAGAAACTGCTGAGACTCTCTGGATTGTCAAATACTACTACACATTGTGGCAATAAGGTGGACCCTCCCCCACTTCAAACCTAAAGCTTAAGTTATTTTCTTGGTTTTAAATCAATCGCAATGTAGTTTCCTTTATTTTCCCTCATTTTAGTACTTTTAAAGGACGTTAGAAGCAGTGATCCATACTGAGGAATGAAGATGCTGCATTCCCATTTGGAGATTTGAATGGAGAACTGAGCATCTACCCCACAGACAAAAACACGTGCACAGAGGACACTGGTAGGGCCACAGACTGCCACAGACAAGGTACCACCTCCAGCAGCACTTACGTATAGAGCCAGCATCAAACACAAGCACACACAGCCAAATCCCTGTCCTCCATGCTGGGAGAAATGGAAGGGCACTAGGGCTGGTGCTCACACAACACTCCCGAGATTGCCAAGTACATGAACATTCTTGGATGTCCCCAGTGTCAGCACAGTGACTCTTCCTGCCCTGTACCCCTGCAGGTCAGGCCCCCTCACCTGCCTATGGGTCTCCTGCTCACCAACTGGTCCAGCTTGGTGCTCCCTGGAAAACAGTGCACACATGTCACAGGCATCCTGTGCTCACAGGCCCCCTCAAACATCCTCCACCCATTTGATACCCCTTCCTGACCCCAGGATCTTCTCCTTGCTGCCTAGTCCAGCTTAAGGTTTGCTAGTGAAGGACACATGCACACCCCGCAACTTAAGGAAGATACAGAAACTTGTTCCCCATAGCAGCCTGTACCAGGCACACAGATTGTGACCCATGGTCCCACTCCAGGCACCAACACTGAGCCTCTCACTTCCTTTGTGCCACTCCCTCCTGGTAGCTGTTTCTGGGACACACATGGCTCCAGCCCTAGTGTCTGGGGCCAAGCCCCCCCCCCCCCCCCTGCCCCCGTAGCTGGCACTGGTGTGAGACCTGCTTACACCTCTGGTCTTACTCCAGTAGCTGGTATCTAGTCCGCTCCAGCAGCAGGCGGCACTTGGTCATTGCAGCACATGTACACATGGGATAGAGTGAGATTACTCAGAGAGATAGTTCAGAAAGGATTTAATAAGAACACAGGACAGAATATGGTTGTCCGGGGCAGGGATCAGTCAGGTGATCATACTGACCAGCCACATTTTACATGCAACTGTCCCCTTTTATATTCTATGGTTTCTATTCTCCACTTTGTTACTCTCAGTTTCCTTCTCATGCATGTTCCTTCATCAGTTTGCATGGTTTCACTGATCCCCCTCCAACAATCCTCAGGTTTACATCCTTATCAGTTGCAAAGCCCTGCTTTACCTGTATTTTCTTGATTACCCACCAAAAGTAGTGTGACTGGCAAGGTTTGTTATTTGTCTTTGTCTCCACTAGTTTTGCCTGCCAAATCTCAAGTCTGTGTCTCTGTGTATTTTGCCCTTTTTTCTTGATATCCCATTTGACAAGGTCCATGATCAGATAATTTCATGGAAATAAACATTCTAACATTTCACCTACTCTTATCAGTTAGTGTGTCTGACCATGTTTGATTCTTACTACTGCCTCCCTTATCATTTGTCAGCCAGGTTTGTGTCTTTTTATGTTCTTGTTTATGTCTTCCTCCTCTTCTTGTTATTCCCTCTTGCTTTTAACAGGCCTTTGATCAGATACCCTTAAAAGGGCAGACACTTTCTCCTTCCCCATTCCCCTACAAGTATGAAAAAATTTGGAGAAACACTATTTCTTGCTCCATTTATTTATTAGCCTTCTGATTTTGCAAACCATGAACTCATGCCCTCTTTTCATTCTCCTTTCAAATCACCAAGGAGCCTTTTGACCTCTGCTTGGAAAGCAGCTACCCCAACCCTTTCCCCTATTTTTTTTTCCTTTTTTCCCACTAATTTTATTTTAAACTTGATAAATTAGGAGTGGAAAATCTGAACCTACATCATTTTTGGTCAATCTTTTTCTCTTCTTGTCATATTCTGTCAGGGATGTGTGGAGAACAATACTTAAAATACTACTATGTTTATCCATAGGGCTTGACAAGAGTTTCATGCCTCTGTTCTGTTATAGAACTATGATATACAGCTTCATACAAAGCAATGCTTTTTGTTTTATTGTAGCTTAGCCAAATCAGGCTTCTGCAACCTCTTTCTTCTAGCTGCCTTCCCAAATTACTTCTTCCTTTTTGTCTCTTCTAAGTCTGGTGCTGCTTCTTCTTCGGTCCTGAGCACTGCTCTTTCCTGGCACTACCTTCAGAACTCTAAAACCTATACCACTGCCTCATTTTACTGGTGTTCTTACACTCTTCCTCCCCTTGACTACACTCCTTGACAGCCCAAGCTAAAGGCCCCAGCAAAGTTTGCTGGGTGAACTCCAAACCTCTTGCTGTCTCTTTTTACTTTTAACACTCGGCACCTAACTTTTTTTCAGGACTGGATGTATTCAATGAAAGCCCAAAACCCACACAATATGTTAACTATAGATTGAAAACCTCTTAATTTGCTGTAATGTTCTTGAAAAAGCTAATATGAAACACAGCCTCCCGGATATTCCTCTTGGTAATCTAACCTTAGCAAATCATTGATAAAAAAATATTTCACTGAAAAAACCCATTTATAACTACTGGAAGAATTGAGATTTAGCAGGAACAACAAAGACAAAAGGACTTAATTTGATCTGGATTTTGGTAGAATAAAGAATGGAAAAGTATTTCTATTTTCTTCTATTGTAAGTGGATGATTTATTGGGCAAACTTTTTTAAGACTGAATACAAAAAAAATATAAAGGCTGACAGTAGAGCGAGCGGACCTTTAAGCTGAAGTATGTCAGTTGTGCTTCTCTAAAGAAACAGACGAATGAGCTAAAATATGCCATGTCCCAGTTCACAAGAGAAGCTAAAACAAACAGGTTGTTTTCTCACTGCTGTAAACAAATCTGTTCAGTTGATACTTGAATTCATGAAAATCTATATGCTAAGAATGGCTGGGATTTGGTTACAGAAGGTGGACAGGAAAATATAACAGAGAAAAATAGCTACATGCTACCTAAAAATAAGACAAAAAACTTAGCATATATAAAAAACCCCCAGAAATTATGGAAATTTATAAAACTTGTCAGAGAAACAAGAATCATCTGCCTATGAAATTATCTCCATGGAAGAGAAAGGCTTATATTCATTACTTCTAGAAATTCAACCAGTTTTGAAATTGTGATTGAAGCATATTGAAGAGAAAGACATGATTGTAGAACTGATTCATGTATAACAGGTTCCTTGCTGCTATAAATATTTTGGAAAAGACTTAAGAATCCACACTTCAAGATGTAAACATTTTCTGAAGTAAAATATTTTTTATGATTGTAAAGCTAATAGTACCATTAACCAAAGAGCAATTTTAGAGCAGCCTTGTTGGATAAGATGTCTTCGTCAGACCTGTCATTGAGAAGTTTCCTCCACGTCTTACAGAAAAACTGAGAGGATTTTTCTAAGACATATATAAAATGTCAACTTGGAAAACTCCTTTCCAAAGACCAGAAACATGCATAAGAATGTGCCTATGTAAGTTATATTGAATATAGCATTTTTCAAAACATGATCTCAAGCTACAAGATCAAATGGGAGAACCAAGAAAGATGGTTCTTAAGGTTGTTATGGAGAAAGCAGTACTCAAATGGATCAGAAGGAATGGAAAAGATATACATCGTTGTGACTGTAACACAAGCTCTTTATTAAAGGCATCTCTGAATAACTAAAAGAAAAATCCATCAAAGTAGGATGGACTGTGTCACTATATGAACCCCTCAGTCTTGTGCAACACTTTCTTCTTCATGTTGGTGTTTGTTTTTTTAGCATTTTCAAAATACTTTGGCTGCAGTTCACAAAACCCTGATGAGTTTGAACTAGATTTTCTTTCTTCTTTTCAAGATTAGAACCTGGTAAACCTTCCATGGACAGACAAGGAATTGATCTTAAGGACAATTTTACCTGTAGAATGATATTATGATTATTAATCTGCAGTTATTTTTAAAATAGTTAAGCAGCTTTGGCTTTATTAGTTTCCAATTCCATGAAAAAAAGACTGATCTAAGGGCAGTGTAAAATTTTGAAATAGTTTATTGATTTTAAAATTATGAATATCTATTTTGAAATATATAAATGCTCATAAAGTAAGCATTTGAGAATCATTCTGGAAGCAATAAGAATTTTAGTGTTAGAATCACAGAATCACAGAATCACCAGGTTGGAAGAGATCTTCAAGATCATTGAGTCCAACCCATGCCCCAACACTTGAACTAAACTAAACCATGGCAGCAAGCGCCACATCCAATCTCTTTTTAAACACATCCAGGGATGGCGATTCCACCACCTCCCTGGGTAGACCATTCCAATATTTTATCACTCTTTCTGTAAAAAAAAAATTTCCTAATATCCAACCTATATTTTCCTTGGCGCAGCTTAAGACTGTGTCCTCTTGTTCTGTCAGTTGTTGCCTGGAAAAAGAGACCAACCCCCACCTCACTATAACCACCTTTCAGGAAGTTGTACAGTGTGATAAGGTCACTTGTTACCATTTCTTCTATTAGGGATTACAAAGTAAAAGTAAACTAATTTTTTAACTCTGATATAAAGATTTCAACACAGTTTGGCAACACTACAAAGTCTATAAATTTTTTCTTCTCATTAAAAAACAATTGCTTTGAAATATGCTCATTCTTGTGAAATACAATAAATGCTAGTGACTTTCAAGATACTTTTGCAAAGTTCACAAAGTAGAAGAAAAACATAATATATCAATTGATGGAGCTAACAGCTGCTATATGAACTGTATGCTTAATACATTGTTAAAATTGCAACCCAAAAACTGTAAACCCTAAGAAACCTGAACTTTATTAGAAAAAAAAGTCCTGTATCTTACGTGATTTCCACAGTGTAATCAATGGAAACATCATTGTGATTAAAACATAGCAGTATGATTCATAAAGTGCAGTACTTTATGGAGCAATCGATGATTTATTACACAGGTATCTTCCCTGGCGCCATATGACAATTGATAGGAGTTAAGATGAACAGGGTAACCTGTCGCTGACCGCTTGGCCAC
>VZTH01009562.1:1167884-1244043 GCA_013397815.1 Aleadryas rufinucha | reverse complement strand
AGACCAAAGATAGGCATCAGCAGGAAGTGCAAGGTAAAATATGTCTTCATCCTCCTTGATGGTAAAGGCTTCACTTTGCTGTGGTCTAAGCATGAAAGTGTCACAGCCCAATGAGAAGCCAAAATTTTTGGTTGTTGAGTCAATTGGCTGCAGCTAGGGGCAAGTTTTTCCCAGAATATTCTAGTAACAAGCAGTCTGACTGTAAGCAGTTCTGGTCACTCTGCTGTCAAACACAGCCTCCTGTGATGGCCCTCTCAGTAATGACAGAGTCCATTTTGGAGACAAAACCAGTGCTTATTTTTATCTGCACTGTCAACACATCTGTCTTGGACTGACCAGTCCAGGCTCAGCGCTATGGACAATAAAGCCTCAGGATGATCAACATGGACAAAAACAGACAGGGGTGCCATGTTTGATGAAAAGACAAATCTCAAAAAATTTTTGAAACTTCTTGACCATGGGTATCCTATTTTAACTGCTCTCCAATGGCCATTGGGCATTTAATTCCCTTAGGTCCCTTGAAAAATTCCAGCAGCCATTGCTTGAACCAGGTCTATTGGCATATCTCACCATAATGCTGCAGCTCTGATGAAATCCTTACCCTACTCTTTCTTTTCCTTCAGAATATGAGAAGCTCCATGACGGATTGCAGCTGGGCGAAACACAAACCTGCAGAAAGTGGCAACTCCGCCCTGCTAGCAGCAAAACTGCCTGAACTGAAAGTTCATCAACAAACTGCAAATCCTACTGGGGACTGAGGGTGAGTTTGTGTGTGATTAGCCCAGACTGATCCTGTGCTCTCATCCCTACTTGGCTGATTAAACACAATCGGACCCTTCACACTACTTTAGCTTCACCAGAGTAGAGTGAATAAAACTTATAGTCACTGTGTTTTAACACATAATGTTTTGAGAATAAAACTAAAAGCACAGCACGGAGTTCCTTTATTTTGGGGTGCCCTAATAGGCAAACAAAATTTCCTCTTACAAAGACTTTGCAAGGGAAGAAGAAAGTTACGATACATCAGTTAAACTGAGAAAGAAACATTCCTTGTTTACTGTAGGAAGAAACAGGATTAATGTGTTCTAACTCATAATGTCAAAAGGGAAAATTCATAATTCATAATTCTCATAAAAAATTATCCTCCCATGATAGCTGTTAGCTTACAAATGACAAGCCTTATTGCTCAAAACCCTCCTGAAATGAGACATTAAGTTGATATTTAGATCCAAATCTGTCCTGTTTTGCATGCACTGTTTTATACATTAAATAACTAGTTTTGCTGCCAGTCTTCTCCCAAGGATGGTCTTCGCTGTTCACAGAATGTCACACCTTTCTTTTCATATAAATACCATGTAATTTTTATTTATTTTTGTTTTCACAGACATTCTTTCCTCTATGAGAGCTGCTATGAAATATATACTCAAGTCTTTCTTGTTAGATCAATCAACATTTTATTTACAAGGAAAATGCCTTATTTAGAATGTGGCAGAAGCAAGATGTTTGCTGAAACGTTGGTGCATAAATAAACTGCTGAAGAAGCCACCTGAATAAGAAATTTTTCTCTATAGAATGCTGTTCTATATGGAGTGCAACTGGTGGTGTAACCAAATTCACTGGATGAGCATGACATCCCATTACTGCATCTGCCTTAGGGTCTCACAGCCTGTATCATAAGCACTGAAAATCCATCTGCTCCAACTAAAACCATGCAACAACCAGCGTGAAGAGCTACCTTGATACTTTCCCTACAGCTCTGCAAGAAATAGTCTCCCTACCTTGGGACTCTCTTGAATTTAGGGATCTTCTGACCTGTATCTGGACAGCATGGATTTTTTTGAAAGGGTCTTTTTGTTTTGGGAAAAGTTGTTTTTTTGTGAGAAGGTGTTAATGATGGCAAAGTGGAAGGAGAAGGTCAATAGAGAAAAGAAGGAGGAGAAAATAAGAGAGTAAAAGAAAAGGGTCAAGAGCTATTTCCCAGAGCAGCAGGTAGCTTAGCTGATGACACATTCCCTTTCATAAGGCAGTAGGAAAACTCCTATGAATTATATGCTATGACAGCATGTAACTTTCCTTTCCATACCCCATACAATTACCTTACTTCTTTTGGCACTCCTGAAGACTCCCTAGTTTGGGCTTGAAACTCTCTTTGGAGCTTGAGAAACTCCTCATCAAAAGAATTTTCAAAGCCAGTACCTTCCAGGTGTCAATTCAAAACCATCTCATCAGAGATTTTCCAGTCAGTTTTAATTCTACTACCTTATAGTGCCGGGAAGACATGATGTAGACATTACTGAAATCAATTATGTAAGATTAAAGAGTCCACTCAGTGCCTAGTTTCTTCTTCCCATAAAGGTCCTTTGACAGAAATCAGGTTACCTCCAACTCATTTTTGTAAGCTGGAGAGATGGTGTTCTTTAAAACTCTCACCACTAGAAGTTTTCTCTAGCATTCAGCCCATTTTTTTGTGGTTCTTTCCTGCATCTTCTCCAATTTTTTGCCAATTTTCATGGCACATATTTAACTACCTAAATGAGAGCTTAAAAGGAATCTGTTATTAAGGAAATTGAACAAGGTTTTTCTTTAGGTAATTTTAATTAGTGAAGAAACTTGCATTATGTGTGGCTTGACTTAAGCCTTCCAATATGTACTGCACTGCAGTGCATTTCTCACCCTACAAATACATCCCTCCACATTTTCCAGTGTTTACTCACTGTGTTTTATTAGCTAGCACAGAAACTCTTGACACTTTTTTAGACACAGCTTTGGATAATGTGAGTACTTTACATACGAGGATCCATTTCCTCCAGGTTTTAATGTGTTTGGTTTTTAAGTTCCGTTCTATTTTTTCCAAATGTAGCTTATCTTCATACTTGTGTTCAGACTAAATACTAGGTGTCCCATTTCAAGTATTTATCAGAAACTTTGACAAAGAAAACACTATGCTCTGTTTCTTAAACCAGTGTCTACCTATTCCACAGCCCTAGTTTTTACATCAGGACCAGACTTTCTAAAATGCACACTTTTTCTAGTTGTTGGATTCTGTTTGCAAGTAGCTGGATGAACAGGATTATAATGAACAGGATTATAATGAAATATTTAAGGAACCATAAAAGTGCTGATGAATAGTGCCATTTCCCCTGCTGAACTACTACAGGCAAACACAGCTTTGGATGCACAGGTTCCCGTGCTGGCTGGGTGCAGCAGACCAGGAGAAGGAGCAAGAACGCTTTTCCTACACTCACCATAACAGGAAAGCTCCCTGGATCCTCTGGTTGTTACATGTAATGGCATAAAAATCCAACATTGCTTTACAATGTCTCAGCCTCTCTTAGAAGGGAGCAATTTAACAAGGAGTGATGTCACTGTCCCTTTCATAAAACATTTTCTGATATCAAGGGGCAAGACACAATTGAATAATGAACGGCAGTACGTAGGTAGTGGCACCTGTGCAATTCTGGAGCCTGGTCTCAAGAACTGAACTCTCTTCTGTTTGAGAAAGTAGTAAAAAATGAACAAGCAGGAATGAGTGGAAGATGGGTTTGTTGATGATATTCTGCAGTAAATGGAGTTAGCAGCATCTGAAAGTACCCAACAGTGAATCCCACTGGCTCTGCCCCCCAGATTGCAGCCAGAACAGTAAGAGGAGCTTGTGGAGGTAACCTCATTTCACTTGCTAAAAATATTTGTAAAAATAAGGGTTTGCAAAAATACTGCCTGAAATTTTTCAGTGCTTTAGGCTCCTACTTCTGCTTCTCTACTACAAGCAATATGTTTCCCTTCTTGCTTTGATAAAAGGCTCTAATCCTGGTGGGAGTTTCAAATCTGCCAGTGGAATGGAATATTCATACATGCAGTTCTGTTATTCTAGTTGGCTGCCCTGTCCATGTTATTCTGTGAATACTGTGTGAGATCTTGGGAACTGATCTAACAGCAGCTTGTCTTTGGAAGCAGCACTAATATTAGGAATTTGATCATTAGGATGCCAAATGTTTTTTAGGCAACTTTGGATGATTGCTGTGCCAACAGGTAAAAGGAGCACTGCTCAGCAGAACATGTATTCAGCAAGAAATATAAGCCTGACTAACAACAAGAATGTCTAGGACTTGGGAGAGGGACAGGGCTCTGCAGGATGGTGTGTAGAAGGCCATCACAGTGCAAGCAGCCTGTGTAGAGGTCACCTGAAAAGGGAGGACACTGGGACCTGGACTTGTCCCATAAAATTTCAGGTGCTTAGTTAAAAACACTCAAATGAGAATCAATGCGGATAAAGAGCAAAGAATGGTATGTTGAATCACCCTTTGAAATGGCCAGAGAGAAACAGGACACAAAAAGCAGTTCAGATTTCTCTCTGTTAATGGAAGGATGAGCAGAGCAATGCAGAAGTGCTCCCACTGCTAGCCAAAGCATTCCCAGTTAAGTATGCAGCAATGGATGAGATAAGCCTCAGCTCACTGCCCAATCCTCCAGGGACACCTCGGTGAGAGATAATGCAGTGCTGCAGCCCGGTTACCTCAAGGCATCGACGTCATATTTACCACACAGGCACAGAGACTTAAGCAGCAGGGTCTATATAGCTCAAAATCATCAGCCTTAGAGCTCAGGGGGAAAATAAAGGATCAAGATATTCATGGAAACACTTATATTCTTAGACTAACCTCAGTATATGATGGAGGTTCAGTGTATTTTTCTTTTCCACAACTCAGGAGCTGAGACTCAGGGAAGGATTCCATTAGACAATCCCTTCTCATTTTCTCCTCTGCTGCAGTAAATGGCTGTGAAAAAATTAAACTCAAATGGTAAGTTCCTCTTCAGGGCTTAACTCTGTGGAAGGCCATATCTTCTTATGAAGAGGAAGCCTCTCTTTGACATCCACAGCCAGAAGTGTTAGCATCTTTTCCCCCTCATTCACAAGATAAAGAGCCCTACAAGCTCTAAATGCATTGCAAATGGACTTCGCTGTTTACGCCTTATCTTCATGCCTGAAGGAGAATGCAGGCCGCAGCATCTTGGTGAAATGACCTTTAAAATCATCTTATGCTGCAGTGGAAAGAGACAAGATGCCCTGAGGCAAAGCTGAGAATCCTCTGGCTCAACCTCTAAAAGTTCACCGTGGCAAAGGGAATAGAGGGGAAGAGAGAATGCAGAAATTCGCAGGGAAGCTGGGACAAGTCAACTGATCTGTCAGCAGGATGTTTGAGATGGGCTCTCCACCACAACATAAAGTAGAATGGGGGAAATATTTTGAGTGGGCTTGGGTTGAGAATATAACTTTCTTCACAGAAGGTGAAGAAACTTCACACAGTTGGTTCACCAAAGCATTTTTCAGAGAACCAAACCCAGGGATTTAAATCCCCCTCAGATGGAAGAAGGACTGTCTCCCAGCAGCCTAGCAAGTGCTATGCACATGAATCCTCCCCTAAGGGAAACTAGAAAGCATCTAAGAGGACTAAGTGTGAAGCAAGGACAGTTTCTTGAACTGGGTCAGTCCTGGACTTGAGACAGTCACAGCTATACTTCCCTGAAGTCCTTAGGGGAAAAGAAAGCCAATGCTTAAAGAGGCAACATCTTTGGTGCTTGCATTCAGCCGGCAGCTTTTTGTAATGACGTTTTTGGGCTCTGATCCCTGAATTACTGTGAAGTTTTGCCTTCAGCACCTAAACATATTAAGAGGCTGTTTCTGTGACACAAGGCAGCTCAAGGCTCCATGAAGGACATCAGGACTTCAGAGTGCTTGGTGCAGAGATCTCTTTTCAAAATAGGACAGAGACTTCTATAAATAGCCCTGGGCAATCAGAAAGCTTTAGCCATTACATATGTTCTCTATACTAAGTCCTCAGCAAAGGTTTCAATCAGCATAAACCAAGGTTCAATAAAGGGCTGAATCAAAGGCCTAGCCCTATAAACAGTCAATTTAGTGCCATGAAAGATGACATTTATTGAACTCCTATTTCCGTCCAGCAATCCTATGGTGCTTGAATTTTAATCCATTCCTCAACGGATGATTGGAGCAAGCATAAAATAAAATGTCTGAATAAAACAGAAATATCAGTCATCAAATCTGCTGTCAAGGTTTCTTGCAGCCAGTGCAACCACAATAAAGCTGAGGGTTATGTCAAAGTACACTGGAAATTTGCTTCAGCCAAGCCATTTGTAAGCAGGGTTCTCTAATAATGCCTCAGGTTTCTTTTTCACCTTACAGAAGACAGTTTCAGAGCATTATTGCAGTGAGGCAGACTTTGTTCCCTTTGTCACTGTAAAGCTCCATTTGTAACAGGCAAGCTTAGAGTCTCTGAGACCATTTTCTACTGAGAGTTACCTGGCGCTTTCAATTTCCTATTGAGATGTGATCAAACCAACAGGAGTTGCCTATAGCATCTATTTCCCCAAGTGACTCTGGGAGGGCTCCAAAAAATATGTAATACATAACAATTATGGCACAAAAAGATCAATAACTGAAATATTTGCCGCTCTGCTGCGGCATTCAACAACCTCTCAACTGCAGTGCATCTGTATTATCTGTTGCACAGAAGCAGTGCACACCCATTGCATATGTCCTTTATACTGTACTTCACCCAGCTTTAGGGTCAGTTCATGGGTTATTCATGCAGCTCCAACCCGCCACAAAAGCACAGACCCATAAAGCTGTCAGAGTGGGACAGATTTCTAGAGATGTCTCTGCAGGGTCTGTGGAAAATCCTGCTCCAACAGCTGTGACTCCGTAGCTGCTAGGAATTAAAACTTATGAATGGGGTCTGTTGGCAGTGGAGGAGACCAGAAGCAGTCAAAAGGTCGGGCCAAATATTGCATCTTGTTTTCTCACCCTGAGCTAAAGAAAGACTGTCCTCAGGATGCTCATTGCAGTCTACTGTAATGGTGCACACAAATCAAACTCAGGTGACCCCTCCCTCTCTCCCGAAACCTACTCCAGACCCACCGAGGTTACTGGAAAGCACGAGTGCATCTACTGTGCCTAACAGTGCCAGCTAAACCATGCACAAGCACATCCTCAGGGAGAGTGATCTAGCAAAGAGTTTCTCTGACAACTCTCATGTGCTATTTCAGTGCTCAACAAAGAGTCCTGGAGAGAGCAGTGTCTGCACAAAGGACTCTGCACTAGTACAAAAAGGATGCCATAGGCCTCCCTCCCTTTCTCCCAAAACTGGATGGAAACAGACTCAGCAGCATCTACTGGTCTGGACAAGCACAGTAGGAGTAGCTGCCTGAACAATATACAAAATGGCACTGACCAACCTTTCGCAGATGTGCAGCAGGGTAAGAAGGTAATGATCCCATTTCAGGAATACCAACAGCAATTATGCATTTGACATCAGTGACATATCAGACTCTTGAATTTAAAAGGCAGCACCAATTGCAGAACACTTCCATCTATCATTAATAACCTGGAAGTTATTAATCTACTTAATTGCAAGTGTAACTTGATGTCTGAGGACAGGGCTTTGATTGTTAATATTTGACAAGCACAGACTTGTCCATTATTATGTTTTGGAGTCAAATGGAAGTGTTGAGAATTGATAGGCAACTCTTAAGCCATCTCTCTCATTGCCCAAGAGAGCTCTTTTTAACCCTCCAATCTTAGTATCCTATCTCCCAGCTCTTATCCTGGAACAGCACCCCTGTATTAATCTTAGTGCAAGATCAATATTCCAGCATTCTTTCTCAGAAATATTCTTGCTTATCACCTGACCCTCCACCCCAGAAAAAACCAAACCCCACCAACTAACCAAGCCAAAAAAGAAAACCCCAAACAACCCACAACAAACCAACAATGGTCAGTTGAACTCTGCTATCAAAAAATACACTTAGAATGAACACAATCCAGTTTGCAAGCTCCAGCTGGTATGAAAATTCAGCATTGATATGAACTGAGATTAAAATTCAGTATCACATAGATTTGTATTAATGAAGAATAAGTTAACAGGAAAATAGCAAATCAATCGTGAGTGGGTGTTTATGGGATCAGCCTTATATAAGCCTCATGGAAAAGGTCACAACAGACCTGCAATGAGTACCTTGTAGCCTGTGAAGTTCATTCAGAAATCTGAAGCAGCAAAAAAAGAACCATAGGCAAGGAAAACCTACAAATGAACTTTTGAACTCTCCAAGAAGGCAGTTCTGTCAGGAGAAGAACAAGTTAGGATTTGATTTTCTGAGAAACAACCAATTTTCATATGGGATCAAAAAAGCTTTCATTTCAAATAAGAGAAACAAAACTGAGTTCTGATGCTATATTGCAAAAGTCAGAGGTAGAACTAGGACCCAAATATTAAGACAATATTAACAGAAGCCCTCCCTTTTTGAAAAACCATTAAAAGGTGGCACAAATATGATTTTTATCTTCTTTCTTTTTAATGTAATGGCCACCTGACTTCCCAGTTGCTTGAAAAACCATTACTTGCTGCATTTTTTATCCTTTTATTATTTTACTGCACCACATGGCTGCACACATAATTAAGGATTTAAATAATGAATAGATATTAGCATTATGTAAATCATCATCATTTTCCATTAATGGGAACTGGTGGTAACTGCCTGTGAATCACAAGCATTAGGAGTCACACAGACTTATACATTTTTAAATTTGAAACTATATGCCTATTATAAATTACAATCAAAGCAGCTCTTTTGACTACTCTTAGATTGTTCCCAGCTCAATCTGTTGCACATCTGTTAGCTAAACTTTATGTCTAAGGCCCTTAAGAAAATATAGAATATATTAGTATCTTGAATTAGGAGAGCATAGAGTGCTCAGACTGTGATTATCCTAACCAAAATTAAAACCTCCAAGTTAACATTATGTATGTCTATTCAAATTACACTTAGCTAAGGTCAGTTATGAAAAACAATTGCCATCTCACCACTTACTGCTCTCATCCGTCTTTTTTAATAAACTCATTACCGAGCTATAATTGGAGCGGTTCGCTTAGGCCAGGTCTAGAAAGCATTGCTTTTCTTAATTCTTCTTGCTCTGCCTATTTCCACTGTGGCTTGGGGCTTAATCCACTGACACTCCAAATAATGATTTCGACAAACAGGCACGACAACAGAGTCTATTCTGAATGGTACACTGCACGGTTTTCTTCTTCTGCATAAACACGTTTTAATACCAGCTTCAGTAAAAGACATCAATCAGCAGCAAAGGCTGATGGGACACCCTTGCACATCACCCTGGAGCACTCAAGAGTCAGCAATGATGTTCACTATGTAGCCATTCATGTGCCTGCGATATTAATGACGAATGTTCTTAAGCTACATTTCTTGTAACATAATTTCCTTTCGCAGTTCATGCAAAGAGACCAGAAAATCCAGTGCTAACAAGACTGGACTGCTGATGAAAAGAGGATTTGGAGAACAGTCTAGAACTGGAAGATGGGCACCTCATCTACTTTGTCTCTTCAGCTTCTCCCAGCACAACCGTTCTCCCGTTCTGTGGGATAAGACTGGCAGTGGAGAAGCCTGTTGGGAGAAGTTCCATGTCCCAGTTACACATGTATAGAGACCCTACAGTGGACACTAATATTACTCTGCTTAGAGCTCCTTTATGTCCTTCAGAAATTTTTGTCCCTGCTACACTTCCTTTAACCATCTTCCCTGTTATTCAGTCTATTTTCTAAACATCAAAACCCAAGATCTGAATATTTCCAAAAATACACATTTCCTGAATATCAGATTATGAAATTAATTTATTGTTAATAGAAATTATATCTGTCAACAAGTAGACAAGTAGCAAAAGACTTGCCTAACCTGTGTTTTACTGAGGAACGATAAAGTAAATAGTAGCTTGGAGTGCTTTGGCAAGGGTAACTTGGCTGTATTTTCCATGACATATAATGCCTGGCAGAAGATTGATATGAAAAGAGAATTGAGATTATATTAGCTGTTTGATGGCATATATGATATATGTCAGTTCCTCAAATCTTGTCTTATCTCAGATCTGCTTTGATAAAGCAGGACAGCATTTTGAAATCAAAGCCATGAGAACTATTAAAACAGCACTGAGCTGTGTTACTTGCTGAAACAAACTCCTTACCCATCAGCCCAGCAACCCAGTAGTACTACTGGTAGTACTACAGGTTGGTTTTACACCTGTGCCAGATGGACTTGTCTATATGACATCAGAAAAAGAAATAGCACCCAGAGAAATTAACAGGTTGAGCTAATCAAAAGCGGACATTAGATTCTGGCTGTTAATTCAGGCTGCTGCTTCTCCTGACAGAACTCCCATACCTGATGCACAACAAAACACCAAAGGGAAGTAATGCAATCATGCTCCAAATGTTACACGTTTGATTGCCAATAATATGCTAATTCTAATTGGGAGTATCAAAACAAACATTTTCAAAATGTCATTCAATGAGCCAGTGTTCCATAAGCCCCTACTGCTAGTTAGGATCTAGAGAGTTAAGCCTTTCCAACTTAGTTTAGTTTGTCCTGCTTAGGTGTAATTGCCATATTAGTGACTTTCAGCAAAAAAGAAAAGCAGACAGATGTTGATTGATAACTTTAGATTTAAAAAAAAACAAACATAAAAATTTACTGGCTTGCTCAAAACATAGGTAAGCCACTTAAAGTATTAAAACACAAAAGATATGACTGAAGGACAATCTATAGTATGGTCTGTCACATTTCCAGATTCCACATAAAGAGGCTTATCCCCTTTCTCTCTTTTGTAAACCCTTTTGGCTTTTGTCCATAAGGTCGGTGAGACTGAGCTTTGTGTGTTTCATGTTTCCTTTACCCAGCACATATGTACTCAATACTGAAAGCAGAACATATCTGCTCTGTATTGATCACTCCATAAAAAACACCTAAAATAACTTCCACCAGTCCAGAAAAAGACCCTTTAGGGATGGAACACCTCGGCCCATTTTATTTCAGAAATGGATTGGTTTTTCTCTGAACAAGAATTCTGCTAAGAGAACAACTGCAGGCCTTACTTGTCTTCAAACTTGTGGAGTGAGAAAAAAAAAAGAGGTCTTTGGCTTCCACAAGATGCAAGTAACTTAAATGTCATTGAATCCACGCCAGAACACAGCTCCAAGGTGGTCTTTGACTGCAAGAGGAGCAAGATCAGTAAGTGACCAGTCCTTTCAAAACAGTCCTCTTGAGATTGGCCATTGCCCTTGACACTGGTGCCAAATGAAAAAGAGAATCAGGCCTCTCCAAAACAAATCCAAAGGACACTTCAGCTCCAGAGAAAATCTCATTATCAGCACGGTCAGACACATACAGGCAGTACGGAAAGTTCCACTTCTCCTGCAAAGAAGAGCTAATGGATCTGCCCTGAAGGTCCCGCGAGGGAAGAGCTGTTATGAGCACTGGCAATAGTCATAGTCACAGCCACATCACCTCACTCAGAGGGTTCCAGTGTTTCTGTTTCTGGACCTGGAAAGAACCCAGGACAGCAGAAATGGAAAAAGGAATGTTAATAAACCTGTCATCAATATGAGATGCATTACTGAGTCCAGGGAGGCCCACACCAGCAGCAAGGGCCATCCTCCCCGGCATCATACAACTAAATTGTGACCTTTCCACACATACAAGTAAGGCCTCAAAAACTACAGCACACAGCAGAAAGAGAGCAAAAGAGGTCAAAACTACCCACGGATGTTAAGAACTCTGAAGTAGCAGGGGAGTTGTTAAATGAAAATGCTTGAGCAATCTTGGCAAGCAGACTCAGATACCACTATACAGAGGAAAGAAAGCAAGTTTGGACTGGCATTCAGCTGAGACATTCCCAATATTGCATGGGACTAATAATTTTCTGTATGAATTTTTATTATTCCCTCAGAGTCATGGAAAGAATAAATCTGAGGTTTCATTTCACTTTAATGATTTTCAGAACGAGGCTCTGAAGAGAAAGTCAGAAAGCAAAAATTAGTGTTTAGTTATCTCTTGTAGTCTGCTCTGTGATACTGCCTCTAATCCCCAGTCCTGGGCGAGGAGTTCTGTGAGCTAAGTCATCGGCTTGGGGATGGAAAGGCCTGCCCCACATGTAATCTGTTAGGTAGACAATGGACAGGCAACAAAACCTGAGGGAATAAACTTGTCAGCAAGATTTGGTGGATTGAGCACCATGGGGAATACTTACATCACTTTAAAGTGTTTCATTAAGAGCCCTGGATAAGTAAGAGTGGGAAAAACAATGGTATTTCAGTGTCTTCAGAACAATGAAATCAGGGTATAACTAAACCAGATTTTTCCTTTCACTGCCCAGGCACTGCAAAACTACTAAGACCAGCTAAATCCAGATTGTAACAGAAATATTAAGGTCTTGGTTTAAAATACACCTATCATGACTATTGATGAGGTCAGAAAATGTTTAGTGATGGATGAATGCTTATCATTGCATCCCTGGACATTACAGTCAGGCAAATAATTAGCTTCAGTCCTCTCTGTTGAATGTGTTCGAGTGGTGAGTAAAGAATTCATAGAAATTAACTTAAGCCCCTTAACTGCTGTCAGGAAAACCTCAGCTGGTAGCATAGACCACCACTCAATGCCAAGCACAATCTTTTAGATTTAGGCCAGATCAAACCTGGGGCCTTTGATAATGGACAAGTAGTTTTGGACAAAAATAAATTCATTTCACAAATAATTACTCAGATTATTTTTCCTCTAATACCACCGAGTCCAAAGTCTGAGTCATTCCACGGAGTCCAGGAATCCCTGGGACCATTTTCAGGCACTGAAAGATCACAGAGATTGGAGGATATGGCAGACTAGTAAGCAGGTGAAAATGAGAACATCCCTCTCTTCCCATTTCAGTTCCTTCTCCTCCTCTGCCATTCCCTCTGGCAGGGAGAGGAAAACAGTGAGTGTGGCACGTGTAGCACTCAAGGAAAGCTCAGTGCACTAATGGCTGCCTTTTCCACAAGCCAGCCACACAGAATTTGATCTGAAGATGAAATACATCAGTGGAGGGTTTACTTTTTTCTTGACAGAAACAAATGAGCAGGTCGTGCATTCAATCTCTCAGACAACACAGGAACGCTTCATTTGCTACAAAGGTCAAAAACAGTGACCTGGTTAAAGGCTAAGTGTTTTTCTAAAGGTGAAACACTGACAAAAGCAAAACATCATTTATTTTTAATTAACTACCAGAATGCTATNACTGCCCCACCTGGATTCAATATTTTATGAAGATGGTAAAAGAATAAATGCTTTTGGGCACGTCTTACACTGTAACCTAGGACAGCACAGCACAAGCACAGTATCATTCCTGTACCTGCTTATCTCTAGCAGAAAGGTATCACTGCCTTTGAGTAGAAATCCAGTGATCTGGAAACTGTTCTGCAGGAAACAGTCTGAGCAATGCTGCAGAGTCACTGCTGATGGAGGAGCCCATTGTCGCCTTCCCAGCGACCTCAATTCCCCAGGGTGAGCTAGGCACAAGAGTGGCAACAAAAAGCATTCCATATGTTTAACTAAGAGCTTTTCCAGCTTAGCTCCAAGGCCATATTTGTGGCAGCTGCACGTGAGATGGGGCCAAGTGGCTAAGAGGCCGCTTCCCATAATAAAGAGGGGGCTGCCAGGCTCTCACATCCCAGCTGTGTGGATGCTCTAGTACTAAATACAGAGACAGGCCCCATAGGCCAGGAATTTATATTTGTCCAAGATGGATCAACTATGACAAGAGACACCAAAAGATTCATATTTAAAATAGCCAGCTGCCCATATCTGCAGGAACACTTGCTGGATGGGTACATCCCAGGCTCAGTCTCTTGTTAGTCCTGGTTCACAGTTTGGGTTTCCCTAACTCCAAGCCAGTCCATCCTAGTGTCAGACATTCAGCATCTGGCTAAATTTTGACAGCCCTAAATTTCAGAAACATTTATCCCTCAAAAACATCACCAAAGTAAATAAACTAATGAAACAAAGTAACATTTTTGGCAAACCAATAACACCCCAGACTGCTCAAACTGTGATGAGACTGTCTTCAAATGCTGCTTATATCTCCTTGGGAAAAATATCTTTTAGTATTCCTCTCATGAGGCACCAGATTGTGACTTAGACTTTGAAACTCTGTAGCAGGGCTGAAAAACACACGTATTAATTATGGATGCATAGGCATATGCACAAAGCTCTACCTGAAACTCAGACTCAACAAGGTGATGCTCAAAATGACTTTTTATAAGTTTAAGCATTAGAAAATAAAAGAGGTAATTCACTGTTCTATACTGCATATTGGACACAAGGCTGATAAAAATCACAACGCCGTTTAAAAAGGGGCCATTTTCCCTCTGTTCTCAACATCCTTACAAAGAAAATCTTATATGCAGATTTTGTTCTATATCCCACCTAAAACCAGCTATAGCTTGCTATTCCTTCTTATTAAGAAAATACTGTTCTGAAACTTGGCATTCTTAAGACAGAATATAATTTTTTTGAGAAGCTCAATGTCTTGAAATCTCACAGAACCTTCCCATCCATGAGCATGAAGCAGGGGACATTTCATGTCCCATGACATGAGGCAGAACAATCTTATCTGAATAGCTACTCTTTCTGTGACAATTTGCTTGCATTCAGACAAGATTATTTCCCTGATCTTGTCAGGCCACACGAATACATGAAATAAGCAGAGACAACAGCTCACATAAATATTTCAGCCACAATCTGTGATTAAAGGTGTCCCACACACATCTTTGTTACTGGCTGCATTCAATTTTAAACATTTTTCCCCTAAACAAACCTTGTCTCTTCTTCACTCTTCTCTTTTTTAATTAAAGCTTCTCTTTAAGATAATCTTCAGATGCACCAAGGAGTATTCCCCTCTGGTATTTTATTGTCGAGCAATGAACTACTCTTGGTGGTTTCCCAGATCTCTTGCCAATGTAACCATGGAGACCTTGCCAGCTGCTGCAACATCTTGAGGAATTTTGTCTCTCTCACTAACTTCCCCCATGGCAAAATGATTATCCAAAATTGGCTGCAGGGTTTTTTTCATTTTTGAAACACTCACTAGCTTACATGCTCATTATGCCAACAGTTGGATATATTGCTCATTATTAAATAGCAGTATTTGCTATTTATGCAATAATAGCACAAAGAGGAAATGTACAGATGTTATCAGGGAAACGCCTTTATTCGAAAGTGTCCAAGGGATAAGACTCCATGACACTCCATTTTCATAAAATAGTACCTAAAAATAAAAATGCTCAATTAGCTGAAACAAAAAGCTGTCTACATCCACTTTCAGATGATGTTAGAGCACAGCTACTGAATGAGAACAGCATGGACTCTTGAGTCAAAGGATCCAGAAGCATTGCCAGACTTGCACTTAACTGGTGCACCTACAACCACAGAAACAGGTCCTGTTTACCACCACCTCTTTCCAGCATTCTTCGTGTGGTGAAGGTCAGAAGGAAAATTCAAGCAGGATGGCAAGAAGGAACAAAGGTGAAGAAAGGAGAAAGAGCACCATTCTTTCTCTTAGACCTTAACTTCATACTTTTCCCCTCTTTCTGTTACAGTCTCACTGAGAGTCTGATCCCACTACAAGGCAAAGAAGGAGAAGAAATGAAGGGGGAGAGTAAAAGGATCTAGACGAAAATAAGCTCTATCTTACTACTCTCCTTGTTCCACAGTAAGGGCATGGCCTCCCCAAACCAGGTGGAATCTTTTGCCAACAGTTCTATAAACCAATAGCTGAATAGAGTGAAAAGGAAAACTTCAAACATCCCAGCAGAAGCTAGTCCAATCTTTGGATGACGGACAAGTTCTGCCCATTTCTCTGGTGCTAGAGTTACTAGTTGCAGCCAACACCAGGTGCAGAAACCAAATTTGTTTATTTTGCTGCTGTTATCTTAGCCCCTTAAGAGGCATTTATTTCTAACTCCTTTCAAGGAAACATGATCATACTTGAACAACAAGAACTCCTGCAGTGCCAGCCCACCTCACCTATTTTGTACTCTTTTTCAATTTTTAATTTAAACAAAGGCTCCAAAAGCATTCTTCCTCTCAAACAGCCTTAAGAAAAAATAAAGCAAAAAACCAATATTGACCGATTACACCTTATTTAACACTTCACATTTCAAGCACTGCAATGATTTTTTAGCTTTTCCTATTGCACTTATAAATTAAAGGTAGCAACTATTTCTCACAGATGCTGAAAAAGAACAGAAAAAGCACCTGCCCTCAAAACTCACATAAAACAGCCTCACCTACATCTAATAGCATCTGTCCACAGCTTGGCATATTTTCAAATATGATCCAGGGCAACTAACCCCTCTGGCCTGTGGTTTGAGATCCAAGAGAATAAAGAAATCTTCAGATCCACTTAAACCACATAAGAGACAGTGACAGGAAAGGGACAACATTCCAAACACTCTTAACCAGCCTGTGGCAAACGGAAAACTTTTCTGCCATTGCTTTGCCCATGGATATTGACAGAAAACAAGGGAAGAGGAGAGTTGCATGGACTGTAAGGAAAAGACCTGTCAAGAAGCGTTGATAGCCTGAAGAGCCTGTCAGGGCATCTTAGTGTTTAGAAAAGCTGGAGACAATTCCACCTAAGTCAGACCAAAACCACCCAGTTTTCCACCAGCATTTCCAGTCAAGTATGTCACAGAATCCTCAGGAATTGCAAAACACTACTGCTACTTCAAGATGCTCCAGCTTTTACTCCAGCCATATTGTTTCTTGCTAGAGTTTCCCCCATTCCCACATGGTTTTAGGCAGATCATAAAGTGCACAGCTTCTGGGGCCTTTATAGTAAAGAAGGGCTTTACCTACACTGTGCCATCCAGTGAATGGCACTGTCACTTCAGAGCCCAAAAACATAGGGCTGGGTATCTTTTACAGGTAGTGGAACATCTGCTGAAGCCCTAGGTTTATTTTGAGAGTACATGAAGATACTTAGTTACTGCCAGTTTTATGTGATAAGTTTAGAATCCATTCTGACATAAGATATAGAGTGTTCACGCTGTACTAACATGCTGCAGTGATGTAGAGCTGTCCAGCTTAAAGCAACCCTTGTTCTACTTCAAAGCTCTCAAAGAAAGCTGAAGTATACCTGTTAAGTGCAGAGCAGGTTGTTAAGCATGGGCAATCTTTGCTGAAGTAGCTCTCTGCCTGCATTTTATGAAGATGTACATGTCAGTCAAGAAGGAAGAAGGGGGATGCGGGGCCTTTTTTGAAAGCTCACAAGGAGAATGTGCTAAGTAACAGCAGCTCAGAAAGTTAGACCTCTCTACCAGTCAAGCCTGTGATCAATTTATTAGTGAAAAACTTTGACAGTGGTGGTGTGAGCAGGCCCCTCATGCAAATTGATCAATGGACTACAGCAGTAGTCTCAAATTTTGAGTTAGTTCCTCCCTCCGTGAAATCCTCTCCCAAATCCTCCCCACTGCAGCCTAAGAGCTCTCATAGGGCCTGGTCACAAACAGAAGCCATGAATGATCCTCACCTACCATAAACATTACATAAATGAAGTTGTTTAATTACTTTGATGAGAATCTCCAAGTTTAGGGTAGGGAAAGACTTCATGCACATGGCTTTACAAGAGGAAGAGAGCAGGCAAACACCCTTCAATAGTTCAGTCATGTCTTGGATGCCTGTGCATCAGGGCAACCAGGTCACTCTTCCAGGGAGATGAAGATGTAGTTACAGAGAGGGGAGGGATAAGTCAAAAATGTATGCTGAGAAAGAATCAATAATCTGGAGCAAAGGATGAGAAATTGAACAAACCTCTCTGAGCGTATTTTCCTGCTCTAGCCATGCATCTTTACTGAAGAGAGAAGACAAAACATGCAGTAGGCATGAGCTCGAGTTTGCCAAGTGGATACAGGGAGAGCCAGGGGCTTACCACAAGAACCTTTCAAAGGTGATCCTGTAGTTACTGAAGTAGGCATATTGTTCCATTTCCTTTTCCTCACTTTTGTCACTATAAACACCATTTACACCGAGTTTGTCCCTTTTGCATTTCATTAATACACACACATTTCGTTGAGGCTTTAACTTGGCCTGAACTAAAAGTTCTATAAAGGCAAACACATTCGTCTGTGTTTGGTGACCATTCACAGCAGATACTCAAAGGAGAATCAACTTCGGCTGAGATGTATTAGGCAGGAAACCTCTCTGGCAAGGAGCTGGGTATCAGATAGAAAGCCCCACTAATAAAAATTGAGACTCCTTGGAGAGTACATAACCCTTTAAAATCATGAATGTGCTTTTAGTGTAAAGGGCAAAAGTACTTCCACTGTAAAAGCAAACAAACACATACCAAAAAAAAAACCCAAACAAAACCAACAATACAACCAAACAACAAACCAACAAGGCCCTCTAAACACCCTCTGTCTGGAACTGTTAATTTTCTGCCACAATAGCTTATTTTTAGAAGGAGAGCAAAGCAATCCACAACTTTCACAAGGGCTAGAAGTGAATGTAAATTCTTCATTTTTAACTCACCCTGCTAACTCACGAGAAGATTAAAAACTGCTCTGGCATTGCTAAGATTTTTTTGTGAAGTTCACTAGCTTAAATTAAGAACATCCTATCTCCTCCACAGCACCGCCCACCTTCCCCCCACACACGTGTCAGCAGTGGGAAGAAGCCATTCTACTTTAAGAGCTGGTGTAAATGGGCTTCTCACAGTGCTCATCAGCAGCCTGCCAGGGCTGCTAATCCCAACAACTTCAGTGAGCAGAAAGCAAGCCCAAAGCCTACCGCTTCTGAAAACCTTGCCTTGTCCAAGTGCATGCAAAACTGTTCATTGTAATTAGGATAAGCCAGCACCATTCACATTGCCCTTGTCTCCTAGGAGTGGCCCCTACCAGTCACAAATGTAGTACAACCTGAGGACTTCTTCTCGTCAACTCATATAATCCACAGAGTACAGCTTGAGCTCAAATAATTAAACCAGAATTAAGCTAAAACGTTAAATCTGGTGGGTTTTTTTCACTGGGAAAATATCAATTGGGTAATGTCAAAATGTTTAGAAATGTGTTTGAGCAAAAGATGAAAAAAAATGCAGTAGCATTTGAGAGAAATAACTTGCATTTTCAGTGGCTTTTTATTTCAAGTCTCCTTTTATTTTATTTTTAAAGATAAAAAAGTAAATTAATTTTAGGTTGTCCTAAGACAAAATGCAGTTTGTTCTGAAAACAAAAGCCCCCTTCTATTCAATTCAAAGTTCCTTTTTAAATGGGTGCAGATATGACAACAAAAGAAACTATCTTGTTTTTTTTCCCCACCATCAATAGGAAGAGAATGAGTCAAGTATGCCAAGGCCACCTGAGCTTTCTTTAGTTAAAGAGTAGCTATAGGAAACATATTCCCAACATAAAATATTTTTATTTGCAACAGATGATAAAGTATTCATCAGACTTCAGGAAGAAAATGCAGAGCTGAGCTCCAGATCAAAATCTATCCTGAAAGAATTAGCACACTCTCCTTCAGCAAACTACAGATTTTACATCACTTTGGACCACGTATTCTCCAGGTGTTTATTGCTGAATTCACAGCAAATGAACCCCTCATGCGTTCTGTCCAACTTCCAATCTTATTTTCTACCTGCAAGCTTTCCCCCAGTGATCACTAGCTCTAAACACTACAGCGCTTGAGTTTAATGGCACTCCAGCTTAACAAAACTCTTCATGGCCATTAAGACAAAATGACTGAATTAATTCAGAAACTCAAGAGCATTCAGCTGAACTGATATTAAACCTCAAAAATACATGAGCCAAAGTCCATTTAGGAAAAAGAAGGCAAAAATGAGTAATAAGAAATAGGCACAATTCAGTTTTAATCTAACTAAAGCAGCTTAAGAAGAAAACACTCTAATGAAGCACTTAATGACTAGTTAAAATTATTTTAACAACTGATGACTTCAGAGAGAATTTAAAAGATAATTTCCCATCAAAAGCCTTATGTAAAGTCACACCTCTACCTATTAAGTGCAAGAGTTTGGGTTGAGTTACTCTGCAAAGCCACATCACAGAAAAAAGCAAGCAGTCTAAGGAAAGATAGTATTCTGCATTTTATATGTTTATGCACACATGATACACAAAAACAATTACTTTCACAGAGGCATAAAATCATCAGAACAGATAACAAGTCCAGTTCTTCTCAGGCATCTCCATAAGACTTACCAGGTTGAGCACGGCCCAGTGTAGAAATTATTCCAGACTCCCCTTCCTTCCCATCCAAATCTCACAAGCCAGAAAATTTCTCCCAATACGGTATATAATAACTTTAAGTACATAAAATTTTTAAGTAGAACGTGACACAGAATTAAAAAGGATCAAGAATCACTGAAATCCTTGTAATATCACAGACTTTGTCAGATGGAAATATTAAAATAATTCTAGAAATGAACCAGGATTCACGTTACAGAGAAATCTTGCAACCAATTTCAATTTGAGCTTATAGCACCCTGGGGCTTTCTGACCTTGCATAAGATAAATAGGGTGTGTACCCCCACCTCTTGTCCATGTGATGCCAATATGCAAATATTTCCAAGAAGGAGGTGGGGTGGGGGAAACCCTGCAGAACCTTAATGATACTTCATATAGGTAGCTGCAGCATGCTCAAAATAATCAGTCCATTTCTGCTAATAAACTCACACCCTTTCATTCTGCTCTGAGCCCTGAGAAAATTATTGTATTGACTACCTCCTCCTGTACATACTTTGCTCTCTCCTTTTCCTCCAGTAGCTTAAAAAAGTAAAAGGAAGAGAGGTCAGAGGTCTACCCACACCTACTTGGTGCACTGGGTGAGCAAGCGCAATACCTGTTTCCATAGCAATGGAGAAATCTGACCAGCACTACAGCTCATCCTCCATCCCCTACCCCCAGTGCCTTGCTTGTCCTCCACAGCCAGGTGAGCTGCAGGTGGTTTTCAGCAGGACCAGAGGTCACTCACCTGAGATTCTCAGCACCATTTAGGGCCCCACCAGAGCCCCACCAGAGCCACAGAGATTGCAAGTCCCACTTGGTGGCTCCAGATTTGTCCCCATCAGCCTAAAGGAAGGACAACTTGTTCCTCAGGCCCAAAATGGGGCTTTATTGCATGGGTAACCTATTCTCTTTTGTGTCCTCCTAACAGGCAGGCAGTTCCTCCAATTCTCAAGGCCCTCCTCCCTCTAACTCTGGTCGTGTTACAAAGAGTGTAAGTCTTCTTCCTAATAACCACAGGGCTTGGAGTTTTGCTGCATGTGGTTAGCTCAGCTCTGCTTAGGCAAGCATCCAAGAATCTGGACTCTAGGTATCATAAAGTTGGCCCTGAGCTCATGTGTTTACATTAGAAATATGTTATATTACTTCACAGTATGAGAAATGCTGCTCAGCAATTCAACGTTTCATCTAAGCTGGCCGTACTGAAGCGGCAGCTCTGATACCTGATTCTCAGCATGATAATTCCTTTACAGATGTTTTCATGGCAAACTGATTTCCCTCGTGTTTCACTCCAGTTACAGTCAGCATTGTTAATTTATTTTTCCTTCTACAAGGCAATAAACTGTTGCACATTTTCCCTGGAAGGGAGAGATATTACTGATTTATTTTGCATTACAGGAGACTCTGATATCAACCATTGATACAGATGAGCAAAACCACTGCAGAAATCTTGGAGGAATCAAAACAGCAAATTGCAAAATATCACTAGCTTACGTGACAATAGCATCCTCTGCCTTAACTTACACCTTTGGTATCTTCAGAGCAATTTATTTGCACTATGTAACTACTTAAGCTGTATCTTTAGAGAAATCATGATGTTTAATGTTTCATGATTGCCAACTGTCTGGAATTCAGATTGAAAATATCCAAGTTACAGCAGCTATTCATAGCACAGTTCCATGAGAAGCTGGATTTGCCATGGTTGCGGCACACAGGTGCCAAAGACATGTAAAGCACTAGCAGAGAAGAAATCCTCTATCAGGCATTACTACAAAAAGCCAAGGGTCTTGAAAGACAGCAGGAAAAATGACTTTCCAGAGGACCTTTCACTTCAGACAAGGCAGACTGCATAGAGGAAAAAGCACTCTTCACTGACCAACCAGAAAAGCCTCTAAAGCTCAGACATTTCTGGTATCCCACAGAATAGTACAACTCTGCATCCCCTTCAAAATCCCCATGTTTACTCCAGATACTGAACAGATGAGGTAATAGGAGGAATTGAGGAGGAGTGACTGACTTGAATTGTCCTAGCTGCTAAGACAGGGTCTCTTCTCAACAGCACTCAGGTCCTTTAATTATCTATAATTATGTGGAATTGCTGTTCTAGAACAACACACAGAACTAAAGATGTGGGACCAGTCCATATGCTCTGTGGGAGGGAACCACTTGAAAGGTTTGCAATGTGATGACACAAGGTTAATTCTTTGGATTCACACTTTCATCCTAGGCCTGCTAGGAAGCAGCCAAGAAGGAAATACAATAGCTCCAGATAAAATATTTCCCAGTAAGCAAGGCAGGAGGCTAGTAAGCAATGCCTGAAGTCAGACAAGTTAAAGACACTGCTTTCCCATTTCCCCTCCGAGTAACACTGCTCTTATGCCAAGCCCAGGAAAGAACAGACCAAATGGACTTGATACAAGGACAGGGACCTCCTCTGCACTGACAGGGAGACTGAAACAGGTCAGCAGATTCCTGCTGAGGACAAAGACCACACTAGTGGATTTTCTAAGTTCAAAAAAGAATTAGCAAACCTTTTAACAGATGGAGGAACCTGCATAGGCTGTTTTTTGTAATTCCTATTTTTTTGTAATTCCCTCTCTGCCAGGCTTTGCTTGTTTCCCTTGCTGTGGAGATTTCGCAGCACCTGGGTCCAGCAATACCACTTCAGTACAGTCAACAGCAGTGGCAGCTCCCCTGGGAAAACCCACTGAGCAGTCACTGCTGATCCACACAACCTGCTCCTCCTGGGAAAGCTCCTAGAGCCACATTTACCCTTGGGTAGGGCACGGTAAAGTGTTTCTCTCCTGTGTGCCTGCACCCAGAGAGCAGGCACACAGCACAGACAGCCTGCTGTGCCCTGCTTTGCAGATCACAAAAGCACATGGGACAGGGAGGATTTCATTACTAGANGGCACATAGCCAGTTTGGCATCCAGAGTCTCCGATCCTGCGATCCCGGGGCTTTTCTATTATTTTAATTTAAGAATTCAGACGCTGTTATTTTTCCAAATTATTTTTCTTGTAATAAACAATTTTTTTATTAAAACAAGAGTTGTCCTTATTCCTGACATAGACCAGTTAAAAATGTCTAAAGTATTTCTTTAAAAATTAGTCAAAGAGGAGAGAAAGAGAGACACAGAGAGGAAGGTTTCTGGTGTTTGACTATAATACAACCAAGACTATTTCTTCCAGAATTTTCCTTTCCTACTATTTTCAATAAGAAAAGAAAGTAACAACAGCAAGAAGAGTGAGAGCAGAGACAACAGATGACTGAATCCAAACCATTAATCTGACAAGATTTACATTTTGGTCAAACTATTTTGTTTAAAACATCTAACAGAAAATTCCAATACCTCACAAATTTAATTTCCCAGAAAAATGGTTTTTCAAATAGAGTGCCTCACCACTAAACCAAAACATCGTATTCTGCAGAACATGGCCAGGCTGAAATTATTGATCTGCTCAAACAGAGATTTTATAGTTATAGTGTGGAATTCAGTGCCTGAAAACAGTAAGATGACTGAATTCATCTGGAAAACTCATAGCAAAGTCAGATGACCTTTAGACCTTCTATTTGAGAAGTCACGTAGGCTTCATCTGGACAATTCACCCAAGAGTTCTGACACTCAAATCTACTTCTTGTTCCCATAATGCCAGAGTCACAGTCTGCCATGTATGTCCTCTGGAGCTTCAGCATAATTACAAGTTATAAAATGTGTGCCTCTTGGAAATTAAAGTCACTAACACCAGAATGTCATAAAAGAAACAGGCAAATAACAAAATTAGGCCTTTTTTCCTTCTGCAGTTTTATAAAACAAATACTTCAAAAATATTTTTGTTAAGGTACTGTTACAAAGACACTGTGTTCTGTTTATACACACAGAGCCAAAGAAGTTGATTGATCTCATTATAATGCATTATTTTCTTGCTCCATGTCCTTAAGGAATAGAAGAATATACAATCACACTGTCTGTGCCTAGTACCCTAAGTAAGTTCTCAGCCCATATTAAACAACATCTGAGAGAGGTTTCAGAGAGACACAGATCTGCCCGAGGGCAGGAGGACTCCGAAGAGGGATCTACACAGAGTGGATCAATGGGCCAAGGCCATTGAGGTTCAACAAGGCCAAGTGCTGGATCCTCCGCTTGGGTCACAACAATTCCATGCAATGCTAAAGGATGGGACAGAGTGGCTGGAAAGCTGCCAAGAAATAAAGGCCCTGGAGGTGCTTTTTGACAGTCACTGAACATGAGCCAGCTGTGCCCAGGTGGCCAAGAAGGCCAAAGGCATCCTGGCCTGGATCAGCAATAGTGTGGCCAGCAGGACCAGGGCAGTGACTGTCCCTCTGTACTGGGCACTGGCCAGGGCACACCTCGAATCCTGTGTTCAGGTCTGGGCCCCTCCCAACAAGAAGGACATTGAGGTGCTGGAGTGAGTCCAGAGAATGGCAATGGAGCTGGGGAAGGGTCTGGAGCACACAGCTTAATAGAATTGGCTGAGGGCTGTTTAATTCTTAATAGAATTGAGTTGGGGTTGTTTAGCCTGGAGAAGCTCAGGATTGATCTTTTCACTCTCTACAACTACCTGACAGGAGGGTGTAGAGAAGAGGCGGTGGGTTACTTCTCCCAAGGAACAAGTGACAAGAGGAAAGGGCCTCAAATTGCTCATGGGAAGGTTTAGATTGGATTTTGGGAAAAATTTCTTCACTGAAAGGGACAGGCTGTCCAGGGAAGTGGTTGATTCACCAACCCTTGAGGTATTTAAAAACCTGTGTAGACTTAGGAACACCACTTAGTGGAGGACTGAGCAGTGCTGGGTTAATGATTGGACTCGATGATCTTAGAGGTCGTTTTCAACCTAATCAGTTCTATGGGTCTATGATTATCGGGTTTGTGGGTTTGAATTATTGAAGCAATCTGGATGAACCTCTTAAATATGCAACCTTCAGCTTCCACTTAAGATACCTAGAAGACAGATGACATCCTTTGAAGCTGAGTTCTATTCCAGACCAAGGGCACTACGAACATAAAGTTCTGTCCCACAGTGTCCCCAGACAGATTAAGGAATCTGTGCTATCAGCATTTCACAAAACAGTACTGAAGGAGAGAAGTAACATCTAGGTCTATAAATTTCCCTGGTCAAAGAGGGAAATGAGGGTAGAAAATAACAAGGCAAGTGAGCAAGCTCAGAGATTTAGCAGTGGAAATTGCTAGGGCAGAAGTTGAAAGAAGAAAGAATTTGAAAGGGCAGAAGTTCTGTGTTCCCTACCACGAAGAGCATGGTGCATATCACAACTATGTACCAGAGCCATCATCTCTATGAAAACTGTAATGGGAACAGCTTGTGACCGCCTCAAAGACTGCAGTTCTTCCCTCTTCCTCTTAAAAGCTTTTTTTTTTTTTTAATGTGTACAGGATGTATGAAAGTTTAAAACATTACTTCAGGTTTCTCATAGAGCATTCCTACGAAATTCACTGCAGCTTAGTCTTCTCATAGCCTGACCAAAATGGCCTGTACTGGTGAAGAGAACAAGGTCCACAGCAAGCTCTGAAGCCAAGAGCACCAAACAGCTTCCTCCTACTGCTTTACTGACCATAATACATTAAAAAAAAAACAAAAAACAAACAAACAAACAAACAAACAAACAAAAAAAAAAAACAAAACAAAAAAACCACAAACCAACAGCAGCAGCAAAACCACTCAAAAACCACAAAACAACCCCCCACACCACTGAACACTTATCTTGCACACATTTGGTTGCACAACACAGTCCCTGAGGAGACGCTAACTCAATAGCTGGCTCAATACTGCCTTAAAAGCATGGCACAGAGCCAAAGAACATAAACTCTGCCTCCAGGTTTAGTGCTATGCTGACATGGTTGTACTGCCTCCAGAGTTGGTGATAGGTCTGTCAAACCTAACTCCTTATTTCTGCTTTGCAACTTGTGCACAGAGAAGGTGTGTCCAGCACCTGCCAACACGCACTCAGTCGTACCAGTTTGATTTTACTTCTGATGAAATATTTCATGGTTCAATCAAGTGGGTACAAAAAAGAAAGTGTGTGTCGAAGTGCAGTTCACAAATCAGCTCAAGTACATGTCTTCCAAGGTGGAATGAGCCAATTTTGACCAAAATTCATGGGCAGACACTCTCCTCTGAGACATGACTACATTAAAGAGATATGTAGATCCCAGGACTCCTGCATCTCAGCTCTCTCCTCCTTTCCTTTTGCTCCAGTGAGGTTATTATTTCCTGATGGCTTATAGCAGAAACAAATCTCCCCACTGGGTAACTAGAGAAGTACAGTCACAGACCCCATGAATCTTCTTTTCCCACTCCCTGCACTTCTCAGCAGAGCCTGGCATAATCTGCACAGCTCAGGCAGAATCACAGAATCAACAAGGTTGGAAGAGACTATCAAGATCATCTAGTCAAACCATCAACCTAGAACTATCATAATCACCCCTGAAACATACCCTGAGTGCCACATCCAGGCACCTCTTGAACATATTCCAGAGACAGTGACTCCACCACTTCCCTGGGCAATTAATTCTAATGCCTAACCACACTTTAAGTGACATTTTCTTCCTAAAATCTAATCCAAACCTCTCCTGGCAAAATACAGATATTGAAGTGAGTTTCCCACCCCATAGCCCAGTTGACAATGCAGCTCTGACTGACTTGATGAACTCAATACCAAAGTTTATCAACACTGCTGTGAATCCCAAATAATAGAGCAAAGAGCAGAAGGCAGCACAGCCCCCTGCTACTATTGAACACAAAGAACCTCCTTAATTGCAGGGCAGAGTATTTTGCTCTCCTCTTGACTCTACACTCAGCTACTTGCTGAAGGAAAGGGCTGAATGCTGGCTCTGCCGTTACTGTGAAACCACATCACAACAGCTTCTTCAGCCGGCACCAGTTTTGAGTCTCACACAAAGGATAGGAAGGAATGAGGGTCTGTAGCTCTGCCACTTACACGTCAGTTCATACCTGCATTTGCTTCATTGGTAATCTCAACTACACCTTCTCCCTGGGGCTGACAGCCTCCCTGCCATACACAGACACCATCTAATCTGCAGCATTCCTCATCTCCACAAATAACATGGGGAAACTGCAGCTCGAGGAACAGCTTGGGAAAGGCACTTCACAGAAACATGGGGAGTCTCGTGATCTTTAGTATTTGCACTGAAGACCACGCTCCTAGAATTCAGTTCCATGGGAATTTGAGCTTTTCTCAAAAGGGAAACAGCTTTGCCTAATTGCAGGGAAATCTTGAAGACACAATTCTGAAGCTTGAAATGTCAGAGAAATGATAAATAAATAAATGGCTCAGAGGTGGATGAGTTTTCAGCAGGTTAACATTTTATGTCAGTCATCTTCCTTGGATTCTGTAAGAGCAGAGAAGAAAGAAATAAGATGTTTGATTAAACATAGGGAAGCTCTGACTGAACAGGTATATGCGAAACCAGGAGTGCCTCCAGAAATGCAACATAAGGCCACATGCAGCCTCACCATGTCCTGTACAGTCCAGCAAAGCACAGGAGCTGGTCTGGGAGCATTGTCACTTAGGCACATTATATAACAGATGAGTGCTATGTACCAGGGCTCCCAGAAGGCAAAGACAGTGAGACTGGGTATTATCAGCACAAAGAAACAAGTCTTCTTTGAAAAACGTGTCTCTCCCCTACTCAGTAATCAAGGCATGGGTGTGGAGTGTGTCTATTTGAGTTATTTGGTTTTGATTTTTTAGTTTTGCTTTATTTGGGGATTTTTTGGCAGGTGGGGCTTAAGTATTTGTTTGGATTTGTAGTTTTGAGGTTTTTTGTTTGGGTTTGCTTTTTTTTTTTTAGCGAGATGGTGAACCACAGTTCAAAATCCAATTACACTTTTGCAAAATTCTGCCTACATTATTACTACCTTCTCTGCTTCAGTATTCCTTTAACTGTGGAGAAACCTCTTGGTAACTCAGTGAGCTGGAGTTCATGATTTATTACCCATGTTTGGCACTTATGGGATCCATCCCCAGTTAAGTGCTTCAGCTCATTTCTAGAGAGAACAGGTGCCAGCAGCTAGAATTTCAGAGCCATTTCAGCCAGGAGAGTCCACCCCTATTTAGTCTAGCAGTTAACAGAAGTTCATTCTTCTGAGTTCATTCACAAAACTGATAAAAACCATCCTGAATTTTCAGAAACACCTAGTTCATGAATTTCATTGAAGCATGGATTAAGCTGCTGAAAAAAAATCATTTCCCAGTGTGAAAGAAGGTGGGTTTTCCCCCTTTAGAAATTTAAAAAATACATATAATTTATTTTACTGCCCAAAGGTGATATTTTTTAAAGCACAAAAAATCCGGAAAAATAGGATTTTACTGAAAATTAATTCTGTCTGAATCAATTCTCTTTTTCAAGAAGTTCTGGTTTTGATGCAGAACTGACTTTTGAGATAAAACCTGCTCAAAAGAACATAGTGCTATATCATCTCCATTCTTCCATGTCAAAGAAACTGGAAGTTATACTTGAAAAAGACAATGAAGAGTTAAAAGTATGCACCATTTCCTGAGAAAAAGTGTAGAATTTCCTTAGAGAATAAAGTATAATTGCCAGGCATTGATAAATTGTGTAAGAAACACTATTGATGATTCATACCAGTAGAACTTGCTGCTAAATAAACTCTGACCTTGATACTCAAGAGACCCACTTAGAACATCCTGCAAGACAATGATGTATTTCTCCACACTAACCTTTGTGAGTAGTCTGCCTCTTCAGCTCCTTGAAACAAGCTAGTTCCAATTAAAGAGGAGAAGTGGAACTGTTTCAGACATTTGTTTTAGTGACAGGACACACAGGGGTTATGATGTCATAGTGCCAAGAATATTGGGCAAGAAAAGCTGGGTTTGGGGTTTTTTTTGAATTTCAGATATGTGTTATTGCAACACTGCAGAAAATATTTCCTTCTTTATGAAGCAAAAAAAAAAGTAGAGCTGTTAAAGGGAGGGAGAGAGAGAGAAAATGACATTGGAAGCTAAAGCTTAGAGCTGAAAGGAGGCAGCTGTGGCCACATTCCCAATCAGTTCTCACCATGCAGAAATAGGGACTTTGACTTCCCACAGTTCAGTTGCTTAACTAAAATGTGGAAAGAATACAAAATTTCTCCTAATTCCAGCTTGTTAGGTCTTACTAGCTGCATGGGGAATTCACATACAACACAGTTCGGATCTATCCCACCCAAAGGGCAACTCCCAGTAAAGGAAGAGTCACCAGAGAAGACCACCACGAGATGGCAGAGTCTTCCAGGACAACTCAAAGAGAAAACTGAAGTCCCTCCATATGAAGGCATGACAGACAGTGGGGAAAATGAGAACAGAAGAAGATGAGGAGGTTCTGGGTGCTGACCTGAACTCTAGAGTGGAGTGAATCAAAATTTTGAAGGAGCCTCTGCAGCACATGGGGGAAAAGACTCCACACAGCTCCTCAGCTGGCCTTCTTAGTGGCACTTTTTCCCCACACAATATTGAAGCTTCATGTCCAAACAGCACCAGCAGTACAACTTAAAATCATTATTTGCCAGTCTGGGGACTGAGGAGTAAGAAATTTCATTGACTCATCCATGCCATTCTCTTTCAAACACTGTCCACCATGGAACACATATCCAGAAAGCGACTGAGAACCCCACTAAACATGTCACCAAACACTTGACAGCACCAAAGCAAACCAAAGCTTTCCCAGCAGTCTTTTGTACAGACCTTTAGTACAAAACATCAAAAGCCAGACCACTGACAACAGAACAGGAGAGGTGCAGGGTGGCACTTGTATAGCCTGTGCCGCTTTTCCTTTGCAACTGGAAAATTAATCCATAAAAGTCTTTTTAGATGTATTTAAGGTCTTCCATTCCTTGTTTGTTTCTGAGACAATCACATAAGAGAGACAAGACTTGTGGTGGGAAAAAAAAAAAGTGAAGACTTTGAGACACACTTCTTAATCCCTGGATCTGTGCAGCAGGGAGAAAGGTGGAGGTATTGAATCTGCACTCTGGCACATAACCTTCATCTCTGATGAACAGAGACTTCATCCTTTGAGGAAGAAGCTCCTGGGGAACCAAGCTGTGAAACACAGCCTTTTATCCTAGAGCTTCAGGCAATTTAGGCTCAAGATGCAAAGAGCAGCCAGGATGGACTTGCTTAGTGTTGAACAGGGAGCCCACACAGCAAGTAGAGGACAGGTGTAACCTACCCATGGAAATGAACAACTAGGAAAGAGTGCCATGGTACAGTTTGCTAGAGGAGATGAAACACAGAGGGAGGCAGGAACAAGGGAAGAAGCTACAGTGTTGGAATCAGATGGGATATAGGGGGTGTTTCATAGGGTAGCATGAGAGAGACATTAACATGTTTGAAAGCAAAGGGAAAAGACAATGATTGATGCAGAGAAGCAGTGAAGGGATGTAGGAAACAGCATGGCTGGTGAGGAGAGGGAACAAGCAGAGTCAAGGGATTTGCTTTCATCCTGATATATGCTGAAAGGAAGTCTCAAAACATTTAGTTTTTCCTGTGAGGGAAACTTTGTTCTCCAATCACATCCAAAAGGGAAAGCAAGCCTGGTGAGGAGTCAGTTCTGAACTTCCCCAGTGTGCAAGGCGATTTGCTTCAGGCTGACTTCCCTTTGTTTTTAAAGCCTGAGCAGCATCCTGCTACGCCTATGACTATCAAATAATGATGACAGAATCAAACCATAAATGAGAGAACGAAAAAATCCCTTGTGCCATGGCATTTCCTTTATGAGTAATTGGTGCCTACAAGTGAGGACTACTTCCCATATTCCCAATGCACATGCAGTCATTAGCATTTCTGGTTCTTGCCTCAGTTGCAGTCAAACTGAAACAGGAAAAATCTCAGCTATAGGAAGAAGTGATGAAGTTAACTGACAACTGTTCTGATTACCTTGTTATTTATTTTTAAGATCAGTCCTGCTTGCTATTAAAAATGAATTTCAGGTATTCAGGATGGATTCCACAGTAACTCTATTTGTTTAAGTGAAATAAATGAAACTCTTTCTCCTGCAAACATTCAGTGATGAAAAAGGCTAAAAAACATTGATTGCTTGTTTTACATAGAGGTGTAGCATGCATAAACAATAATGAGCAGTAAATAAAAATTTCTTCCTGGCTGCATAGAAAACATAATTTTAGCCAGTTGAATACTAAATCTCTCTCCTCCACCTCCCAAGTTTTGTTCTTGTTAAGAACACTGCAGGAAGTTTCATTATGAAATAAAGTTGGTAAATGAAACTTCAGCTGCTAGTTTCTGTAGAAGAGAAACGGACGCACTGACCTCTTTGAACCCAAAGGCTCTTATTACAGACACTAATTGTTGTTCTTTCCTACTTTCCAGCTCTGCTGTGCCATTCTCAGAAATTAATTCACCTCATTTGTCACTAGCCCTTCTCAGAACAGACTTTTATGCATTGCTGATGGTTCAAAAGCTCTTGCAGTAGGTTTCCAGAGTGATTTTTCTGTCTTTAAAAGAACTTGAGGAGGAGTACATATAATGCACAGAAACCTATTATTAAGTACAGGCTTTTGGGTAATCTTCCACATACTTTAAAGGATTGCGCATTTTCCATTTCACTTTACCATAATCTTCAAATCTTACAAGCTCATGGGTTTTGCGCTCATATGTATTAAAGGGAATAGGCTTCCTTATGTTTCAAATCTGGAAACAAGACAAAGACCAAAGACATCTCTAGCTCTTAGGAAACCATGTCCTGTTGAAACTCCATGTTCAGTTTAAGATGCAATATTACAAGATGCCCATTTTTCAATAGGGCATACATTATGTTTCTATTTCCACAATACTTACTACTCCCAGTATATCTCATTCTGTATAATTTTGTCCATGAAAGTTTGCTGAGAAACTATCAGGAGTAGTCCAAATGAGTGTGGGAAAAAGGTTGAAAATGCATGTCCTTTTGAAGAATTTTAACCAGAATGAAGAAGAACTTTCAAAACCATAGGCCTGATCTGTAATAAAACCAAAACATCTGACCAGTTGCATCACCTTGGCAGTGATAAAAACGTACACCACCACACATATACAAATGTATTTCAAATTAAATAAATGCCAAAAATAGTACAATTTGTTCTGGACTTCAGCCTTAACTCCACCCTCAAATTTAAGAATTCTGTAGGCCAGAAATTATGAGACATGGACTACATTATGTTTTTTTGGAAAGGTGCCTCAGGACAGCATTAGCTACATCCAGACCAGCAGGTTCCAAAGCTTCCTGAGTACCTGCCTTATGTCCCTACTGCAATCTGTAGTGCCCTTGGCTAAAGTGCAACATCCCAACAGCAACTTTAACATATTCCCACAATACTCTGTGCACCTCAGCTGCCTAATGTCAGAAATTAGTATTAAATAGAGGTTGGACATACTCATGCAATATAAAGTAGGCAAAAGGTAATAATTTCAGTGTCAAAAAATGGAGCCAAAACTGTCTTTCATGTCACATCCTTGCATGTACATAAAGCGAGCAAGTTTGCTAACACAGATCTGGTGGACTGCAGAAATGAAAACGATTTCAGATAATCAGTAAGACACAAAGAAACTTCTACTTCGACAAAAACATGATTACAGTATCTGGCCCAAAAGGGTCTGCACAAAGCTGCAGATGCAGGAGCCATCGTGACCCCAAGGAAGTACTTTGAAGGGGAGATTTTTCTCATATTAGTCTATCACTTTGCAATAAAAATGTAACACCTTTGAGGCAGTGCATATCTCAGTACCTTCTATTTTTGGGGAATATAACAGAGTGCTGGACCTCTTAGAGAGTTAATTTAATACAACATAAAAATGATTATACTCACAACAACAAGAATCTATAGAGATGAAATAATGAGGCATGATGCAGTGAGTTACAGACATTATATTAATAGTGTTGACATTATTGGTGGTAATACTGTAACACAAATTTCCCAACATCATGCCCTAGTTTATTACAACAGAGAAGTGAATCTAATAAAAGCAAATCAGCTCTCACTGGACCTGAAAATATTTTTCATTCCCCAAAGGAGCGCTTCAATCCTTCAAATAGTCTCTTTAAGGCTAGATCAAAATTGCTGTTAGGAAAGCTGGCCAAAACAGTGTTGACAGCTCAGAAAATGTTAGGGGCTGGAGTTGGAAAGTAGAGATACTTGGTGGGTTTCTGTTTCTTTTTAAACTTGATTTAAACCTGAGTTGAACACAACCTTCTCCCTTCGCAGAAAATTAAGATGCCCACATCAGCTTCAGTTTCATACACACACAGAAGCAGGGCTGAGAATTTGTGTCCCTGCTGTATCAATTCCATAAAGGTCTGCTGCCATCTCTCAAAGCTGTTTGCCCTTCACCCAGGGAGCCCTGAAGTCCTGGAAACAAAACTAAACTGCTCAAGAGAAGCAAGCTCGGTTTTTTTCTACATCTACTTTCAGCATAAGCCATAAAACACAGAGAAGGCAGCATGGCCAGTAACAACAAACAAGAACATTTGTCGCAATTTCAGAGAGTTTTGAAGTGGCTTTGTAGGAAAAGGTCAGCCCCTAGTGATACTGGTTTTACATCCCTACTAACGAGGCCGTACATATGAATTTGGCAATGCTTGTCCCAGGAGGACAGCCAGACTCTCATGGGAACTAGGTTTCACTGCAGCTGGAGCTTTTTCTACCAGAGACAAGGGAGTACTGAAGTAGAAAAATGCCCTTCTATTATAAATCTGTTTCCCTTTTGGACACAGTCTCAAAAACAGTGACATGAAAGATATAATCCATATGTAGCTATGGAAACAATGATATCTTGTTTCTTTCCATAGCAAGGAACAGAACAAGGACAGAGAGGAAGACAATAACTTGGCCAGGGGCAAACCTACATTTGGAGAGAAGGCGGAGTGTGGTACTCCCAGTTGCCCTGCTCCTCTGGAGACATGGTACAAGGCCAACATAACAGAGCGCAATGCATCTGCTCTCCTTACATCTCTGACTAGAACAGAGAGATGGGGGGGTGGGGGGCCGAGAGAAGGAAAAAATACATCTGGAAAAAGAAAATGAAGTTAGAAACATATGCAGCATGGCCTGGTGGACTTCCTTTGTCAAGCATGCTCTCTTGTCTTTTCTGACTAGGCCCATTTATTTTTATTCATTACAGAATGAGCAGAGAAGACTCCATAATTATTCACTAGATACAGACATAGAATAAATTGATCTTTCCACATCATATCACTTCAGACTTAAAATACAGAGAGACATGTGATTAAATCAATATTCTCAAAGGAGACAACACTCTCTAATAGCTGGCTTTAATAATCATAATTTTGCAACCCGCTGTGCTTTGAACATAGGAATGAATTAGTCATGTCAGAGCCAAGTACTCACAGGAAGAAGGTAGGCATTAGTATATCACAGACTTTTTTCAGCTGTGGAAACTGAGGCCAAGGGTTTACTGGTAGCATTTACAAAAGAAGGAGGCACTTAAATACCACGATGCCCCTCACTTTTGAGTTACTCTTATAAGAATAAATGTCTTCTGGAACAAAGGATTTTAGAAAACAATGTCTAATGACCCAATTTCTGTAAGGATGATTGAAATCACTCAAGATACAGGGAGTCATCTAAAGGTAAAAATTTCTTTAGCTATCTAGTACTGTCTAGTACTACCAGGTACACTATTAATACCTCTGTTACCTTAACAGCACACCTGACCCTTGAGACCAGGTTTGCCCTTGCTTTTGAAAACATTACTTTTTCTCTGCCTCACTCGCACTGCAAGACACCTTGCCAGGCAGCCCTGGACACACAGAGTTTAGATATCTGCTAGAGGTTCCTGTTGGTGAGGCTCTCCAGTGCCAATGCAAAGAGATATGTACATCCTGAAAGCTCAGTTTCTTTCTGCCACACAAGTTCTTGTCCCTTAGTCCCAATTCTAAAGACATCTTAGGTGTGTAAACCAAACAGCTGAAAGAAACACATCTACTCCACACCTAGCGACAGGAAAAAATCCCAGCTGTGTGCACATTCAAGGTTTGAGGGAGAGTAAGGCACGGAAGATGTCATCCTTCAGGTTAAAGAGCAATTCAATAAAACAGGAGACTGTAACTCTCAGGTGATGGTCTCTACACCAGCACACCATGCTTCCCAAACATCTGCAGAGCAGGAATGGCTGCATATTCCTCTCCTCTAGCAGTGTCTTGCCCTATAGTGGTCAGGAACCTTGTTATTCTAATGGTAATATCTACATGACATACAAGCACTTCTTTTTCCCTAAATATTTTGTGAGGGAAACACACGCAGTCTGAGCAGCAACCAGATCCTGAAGGTCTGTGATTACCAAAGAGGAAAATGCCAGAGATGCCTGTCCTCACTGACTGTGTCTAGGCAAGATGTCATATTACTAAGCTCACAGCAGTTGCTGAGAGAGGTCTTGCTATGCACCTTTCTTGATTAACCAACAAAATCCCTCCTAGAGGCATCTGAAGTAGAAGCATTGCCTGTGAACTGAAACTGAATTTATTTGCCTTTCATTTTTTTCCCTTATCTGCACTTGAATTATGCATTCCAGTCTGGAGCTGCACTCACAGAGGCTAATCTCCTACTGGTTTCTTTGCTAGGCAGCTCAGACCCTACCTCCAGTTTTAATAACTATCAGCATGTGACATTTGTGGATGAGGATGTAAATAGATTTAATGAAAATGATACCAGAGGAGGTAGATTCAAACAACAATTCCACAATGGAAAGAGCATTACCAGAAATTTTATCTGAAACTTTCTATAAAGCCGACAAAAAGAACAATAAAAGTCAGAAAAGCCTGAAAAGATTCTAAAACTGAGCATCTTTTCTACACACCACAATGTAAAAAAAACCCTGCACCATCTTCCATAGGGAAATGTATTAGCAAGAAAAAGTTACATCTGGGAAGATTTTAACTACAACACAGGAAAGCAAACTCTTTTTTTCTTGCTTTGTCCTTTAACCGTGAGCTCAGAGCTGCATTTTTTTAATGCAACTTACTCTGGAGAATACAGGGTTAGGATGCACAGGACCCCAGTTCTCTCCCTGCTTTGGTCCCATTGTAATGCTTTCCTTGGTATTAAACACTTCCTTGGTCTCTTGTTTCTCTAGTATGCCCTTCCTCTTTATCTTTTAAAAGCACCATGATAAAGGCTTTAAAGGTAACTTATTTTGTAAATACCGATTTTAGGATGATCCTGCTGAGACATGCTGAAATTACAATAAGGAGGACATGACAGCCAGTTCAGAATTCAGGCACAAATACAAGTGACAGTACTGAGTTAATCATATAATTGTATTGTTCAGTAGTTAACCCCAGCTTTCTGGGTTCACAGATTCTTGGGCAGGATGTCTGTCTTCCCTAGATATGGGCATTTGGAGAATTAGAAGTCAGGCAGGGGTCAGCTGTGCCAAAAAGTGGGGGAGCCATGGGGAATATCTTCTGGGAGTATCTACCTTGTGCAACTGACGACAAACAATTTACCTGCATGAGAACAGGTTGGTGTTTGCAAGTGAGCAGTAGCAGACAAGAACAAGCAATAGAATCACATTTTCAAACCGAATTATCAGTCATAAAACATAATCTCCAAATTACCTATCTTGTAGGTCCAGTTTGATTCTGTATGTGTTCAATTTTTAATAGTGCAGTTAAGTTTCCAATACATCCAAAAACTCTGTATGTATTCCCTGACTTTACAGCTGAAATTGTTTGAGATGTTCTGGTGCCTGCTATTAAATGAAAGCAGCAAATGTTCTGTAATCTCTGCAGCAGTAAAAGATCTCTGTGAAGCAACCTGCTGCTATGTCATGGACATTTGCAATAATCACATTTAGGAAGGGAATGTGACACCACTTGTTCAATGTGATTGAGCTATTGCAGAGGCTCGTGCTAGCTAATTAATCACCAGGACTGCTGAAGGGGAAGAATCTTTTCCAGACAGATTTATAGGCATAGCTGGAATGAGCCTGAGAACTTCTTGTGCTTTCCCAGTGTGTGTGCAGAAAGCAGCCAATTGTGAGGCTGGCATTGGTCCTTGGTGATCAGCAGTGGGCTGACAGTGATGCACTATTCTGCTGGAGCTGGAAACCCCACCCCAACACCGAATAAACAGAACTCTGCTGTGAATTTCCTCTGCAAAAGTAAAAATCAAGATGGAAAAATCATAGCAAATATCATAATCTGAAGTATAGTGACAGGTAGAATAATCTGTGCAGTATTTAAAATACTTTCATTCACTGCTCTTTTTAAACATCCTGATTTTTTTCACTTTCCTTAAGAAATATGTGGATTGACAACTTCCTGTCATTAGTCTAGATAAGATCTTATTTTGTTATCCTTAACAATTAGGTGTGATGAGTACATTCTTTCAAAATACTTTTCAATTCTTAAGGTCCAGATCCTGTAAAGCTGTATTCACATGCATGATGGTAAGCTTACAAACAGTGCTTCTCTGTGCAGCAGAAACAGCAGTAATCCAATTTTCAATATATTCCTATAGGGTAAAAATACTCTTTTTCTCAGATGACTGAAATTCTGGTAGGTAGGGGTTTTGAACTGCAAAAACTGAGTGTGCTTTCATCAATGCAGTAATAAAAAACCACTGTATCAAAGAGAAAAAGAGAACAAATGCCTTCTAGAAAGGATAAACACCCAAGCAACAAGAGTCTGACACCAGCTCCTGTCTTCGCTCAGCAAGCTGTGTACACACTTACAGCCCTCAAAAGGCTGAACTGATTGGAACTTGTTCCTGTATCTTGCAAATTCAGAAGGAAGTTCTCCTATTGAATTAAATGGACAGCAGATTAGATTTAACACTTAGTTGACTACTTATTCCATACTCCATGAGACAGCCGGTACATTGAGTCACTGATTCAAAACAATCTGCCAAATCAAGTAAGTATCAATAGAGATGCAAAAAAGTAGACCAAATGCCAAAGCTTTGGGATTCTCATGGAAATGTCTTTATCGTGAGCCCAGGGACACGTTCCTGATTAGTCCAGGTGTACACACGGGTTCTCAGCCTCTCAGTCCTCGTTCCTGGCTGTGGCTGCATTCATGGACTTCCTCTGAATTTCCCTTCTGGCAGTTCTGCCTTCAGGCCACAGAATTTTCAAATTTTTTCTTAGATCAAAATTTCCTGTGACATCTCAAAGTGGAACATTTCTCTTTCCAGATGCCCACTACTGCTTTAAAACAGTCTGTACAATTTTTGAGTAAGGAAGCAAGATGCCTGATTTTCAAGAAACGTGACAGCATTTTCTCAAAGAGGTTGACCCTGTCTTGAGGCACAGCAACTGTAATTTCTTGATTAAACCACAGCACAAGTACCTCAGGGTTGATATTCTTTTTTGGATTTAAAATACTCTATCAAATTGGAAATGGGAAGAAGGGGGGGGGAGGGGGTCCCTATTCTGTTGCTCCTTCCTCTTTCTTTGCCTTCCCTCGCCTAATACACAGTGTTCTGTACCATTCTCCAAGTGAGGACCATTAATACCTGTTTGCTCCTGAAGGCTTCAGGTAGAAATTAACATGCCAAAAGATATTTTTACCTGAAGGCTAACTTCGAGGAAGCATTCTGCCTCAGGGAAGCAGTCAAGCATATGCCTGTTCCAAAAGACATCATTACATGCTTCAGTAACTTTCTTACACTGAGGTTTGAAGGATGTAATCTTGAAAAAAATTCTCATGCCCATATCTAAGTCATTTTCCTAACTGGCAAAAGATATTTGCTATTTCAGTGTGCATCCCAGCCCATAGCAGGTTAAGCTGGCTTCTTTCTTTTTCCCCAAAGAAGCACAGATTTCCTATATCCAGGCACACTGCTATGGCCACTCAAGTGGAAAGACATTATTCAAGTTATTGATCTAACTCAGATGAAGCAGGATCTCCTAATCCCACATGAATCAATCCTACCAGAGATTGTGGGGAGGGGGACAGGAGGCACTCCTTGATTTCAGTCACAGATTCCTCTCTGCTTACAAGTGGATTATCTTGCACCAGAGGTAGGTGCAATGGAAGATACCACATGGGATTCAATCCTCGAACCATCTGTATGAAAGATGTCAGTGCATGGGAAGAGTTTGTGTTCTAGCTCCTTAACCCTACACCAGCAAAAGGCAACTATTTTAAGCACGATCCACCTTTTGGGAGGAAGAAGAGGATCTGTGTTGCAATGCACAGATGAGGAGACTGAGGTAATGGAGCATTCTATTTGGTTTCCACCCAAAAAACTGTAGCATAAGAAAGCACCCCTCTCCAAGAGTAATCTGTGAAATTTATTTAAGATGCATTTGAGAATGGTTACAATCACATTTCGAACCTCCTACCAGTGGCAGCTATCAGGATGAAATAGCATCAGTGACATGAGCAGCATGACAGCGTTATGTAAGAGATTATGAAGCCGTTTCAAACCTGCTTTGATACGGCATTAACAATCAGCAGGAAAAACTTTGTTTAATATTTCAACAACATGTTTAAAAGTTAAACACTTTCATTCCTCTGACGGTGCAAAAGCCTGAGCAGTACAGAGACAGGAAAAGGAGAAATTTCGAGTCTTTTGCCTACAGTGTAGGACTATCACAGAAATCTTGTCAAAAACCATCTTTGCATCCCAACAAGATGGCCAGCATCAGCAGGAGACCTGATTTGCACCCATTTCCAATGCATTTCCTTATGGGCACACATTGTTTTCCCTTTCATTCTCATGACTTGGAAGTAAAGTTTGGGTCTAGGCAAAGAAAAGCAATTCTATAGACCCCAAATTGGCACAGGGAACCCGTCTCTAGACTCTGATATCTTCTGGGTCTTGGACTCAACCATGGACAAAAAATTATTTCCTTCAGAACCTGCAGCTCTCATATGAGAAGGATTTACCCTTCCACCTCAAGAAAATCTGTAGGACAGCAAGAGAGCAAGGAATAATATTGAACCTTGGGGAAGATGGGACAAGAAAATGTACCCCTTGAAACATATTGGAGACAAATCAGTCAGGTCCCTGCTTAGAGACTGTGAAACCATAAATGTCTGTGAGAAAGTGAGAGGACCATCATTCCTTTTAATGATTCCCTTTCTCCACAGACACACTGGCAATTCAGGGCAAATATTTAATTCCCTTATGATGTTAGAAATTCTTCCAAATATCCTCTGCATTTCTTTTAATTCAAGGCAAGCTTCCTGTTCCAAACAACTCCTTTTGTTTTCCAGAGGTTCTGGAAAAAATTTGAAAATGAAAACACAGAAATACTCTGAAAATGCAGACAGACTTTTAGAGGAGTAATGATGGAAGTAATGAGGCTTAGATGGAAGCTGTGAGTCATGGCAATGCTCCACAATTTCCTACAAATGCCAGATATGATGAGAACAGTTAATTCTGGCCTTCATATCTGTAGCCTCATCCAATGTATGAGTGATGAAGAGTATCCTCATGGTATCTTTCAATCAACAGGCTTTTTTCCCCCCATCATCTCTTTGGACTGATCCCCTCATTCTAAATCATAAGTACATATTCTTTCACTATATTAACCATATAAAAGGCAGTATCTATTTCAAAATGGTGTCAGACATTTTAAAGCACCCTGATAAACTGTATCACATTCTGAAACCATTAGAGTTAACTTCCTGTCCAGAATTTCACAACAAAATGAGAGTAACACACAGATTAACATGTGGGATTTTTCTGCTACTGTGTGTGAGTAATAACAATAAACCAGTGAACCCACTCCATCAGTAAAGTTTACCACTGTCAGGACACATGATCTTGGGATTAAAAGGATCTTTCAGGTCCGTTCAGAAATTTAACATATTTCAAAAATTTTTCCTCTCCTTGGCATAAATCTGGCAAAGTAAATTCATACTGTTAACATGAAATGCACAGAATTTGTTTCATTATCGTTACCACTGGAGTTGTGATTACTAGAACAGAGATGTACCTACTATAGAAAAGGTCACAGAGCTGAAGTCTAGATCCTGGTGGGGATTAAGGAATACCACTGCAAATACTTCCCTGTCATTTGCTCATGGAAACACAGCATCATCTTTTCAAATATAGTTGTCACTTTATTCTTGCATTCTATTAATCAAAATCATCAGTCACAAAACCATGATCACATTGTTGTACAATTAACCAAGTTTAGATAATTTGGGTAATGACTGCTGTATTATTTGGGTATTGCTACTGCAAGGAGATATGTGAACTGTCAATTTCCTACTGAATGTTTAATACATTTCTAATAGGCAGTTTATGCAGTTTTTGATGGCACACTAAATCATCCAGTATTTAACTGTGGCACAAAGATTGATTCAGCTTTGCAGTGGGAGTAGAACAACTCAATACAAGCAAGAGCTGAAAAATGTGTAAGTTAAGATATAAGGCTGCCATGCTAGACCTTAAAAGAATATGGAATCTTTTCCTATAAAACTGAGATCTAGTAGGGCCAAGCCACTTACTGGATCTAGCTATTGAGGCATGGCCACGATTGTGACATGCTCCCATTTTCTTTCTTTCTCTCTCTCCCAGTCTGTCCATTTTGTGATACCTTTTATCTTCTACAAACTGAGCTTCTTTTGACAAAACACCAAAGCACAGGTAACTGNAGTATTATTTATGTCTTGGTTTTAGATTTTAAAAAAAAAAAAAAAAAAAAAAGGTCAGTTCTGTGTTATTTGGCACTTCCTACAAATCACGCCAGAGCCTTCAGCTACCTCTATCTCATTTGTGTAGTTGGAGGCAGCAAAGATGGCACCAGGTCTATTCTCCTCCACCAACACAATGCCCACATGGCACTTCACAAACAGAAAGCCCTCTCTGTGCACAAAGGGCATCACTCAGATACAGTCTCACTCTGCACCCTGCCCCAGCCTTGCTGGCATCCAGGTAGGGAGACAGGCTATCCCAGCAAGATGTTTTACCTTGGGCTCAGCACACAGTAATTGCAATCACACAGGTTCTGCTCAGCTCCAGGTAAAACTTGAGCAGAAATCAATTCTGCCTCTCTCATGCCACACTGGCAGGCAAATTGAGTGGTTTCCATCTCCCTCACTGCCTTGCTGCTCAAGAAGATTTTGTTGCCTTCCACCAGCTGTGTCTCCCTAGAGCTCGGCTTGCTCCCCACGTGAAATTCCAAGACAGGAGCATCAGCCCAGCCATTCAGCTAGAAGCCTCCAGCTTACACTTCTTCCATCTTTCCATCCTGATTGTATTGGGAGCTCAGTGCCTCAATGATTTCCAAAAAACAGTTTTGTTTTCCCCTAATGGCTTCAAACTGAAAGAGAGTAGGTTTAGATTAGATATTAGGAGGAAATTCTTTACTGTAAGGGTGGTGAGGCACTGGAACAGGTTGCCCAGAGAAGCTGTTTGCCCCATCCCTGCACGCGTTCAAGACCAGGTTGGATGGGGCTATGAGCAACCTGGTCTAGTGAAAGTTGTCCCTGCCCATTAACAAGATGGTCTTTAAGGTCCCTTCCAACCCAAACCATTCTATGATTCTATGATCCTAATGAAGAAAGTGCAAACCCTCACTCAGAATTAAGGCATTCCTTATGCAGCAGTGCTCTGTGCATATCACAATGTTTATGTGCTACAGAAAAACATCACAATTCACACGGACAAAGGCCACATCCCGAGAGATATTTAGATACCAGGCTGTTGCCTATTTATCAAGGGCCTAAATATCTGAAAAAAGATACCTACCCCTTACTGTAAGGGCATAGATATTAAGCTGTACAGCTAGGATTCGTACTGATTTCACTAGGAGCTCTGTACAGTGAAGCCTTCCCTCCTCCACTGGCATATTTTGTATTTCTCTCCTAGGGAGCTCAATTGAAAATGTCAGTCATCCCCCGCTACAGAAAAACTTTGACACTCTAGGTTCAGAGAATGCACAGAGAGAGTCTGTAATTATTTATTCATTTATGTATCTTTTATTTTTCATCCTTTGATTTCTGAGAATCACCAGCTAGATTTCCTGGCACAATAATTATAAATACTTCATGATAGTGTATGGATGTAAAAATTCTATTTGAAGTTTTGATGAGAGTCTGTGATGAAATGTTGGCGCATTGTTTTTACTCATCTAGGGACTTCGATGCTACAGTAATTTTCAGAGAATAAAACTTCTGCATTTATACATTACTTCCCACTTCCCTCATTACATATCATTCACTTTTTCAGCTCAGAGTGTCATCTCCCAGCAGATAATCCCACCGATGTTTTTAATGTGCCACATGCTCTTAAAAACTAGAAGGAATAGAGCCAGACGAAGGACATATACTTGGCAAGAATGCACACATATGAAAGCTTATTGCAGCACTAGCAACATCAAGCAAATGACAAGCTGAAAGTTACCTGTACCACTGACAAGCAGAGAATGCTGTACAGCGCAGGAGGGAAAGCCGCTCTGTACACAGCTCTGCTGAGGAAAAGAAAAGCAATTTCTAAGACTAAAATGCTGTTTAGCCCTGAAAGTCACCACAAAGTTCTATACTTCTGTTTCCTACATTTTTCCCTCTAGTCTCTAGAGGCTGGGTGACACAGTTCTTCAATATGTGACACCAAAAATCCAAACCAAAGTACTCTTTTTCATTGCAGCTGCTGAAATAGAACTATAAAGTTATCAGCAATGCAAAGCTGGTTTTCAGTTCTGAAATTCAAGTCAGAGAAGCTCAGGCTGTGGCTGGAACTGGAGTCTATCACCTCCTCTGCACAGTTCTTGCAAAAGGCAGGCAAGAATGCTGAGAAGAAAACTCATCCTAAAGGAGCACCTTGGACTAGAAAAATACAGCAAAACACTGGAAACCCGTTTGGCAAATGCAATATGGAGCAAGCTACAGAACGTGAGAGGGAAAAGCATACACAGAATATAAACTCCTAACCTTTCATCACTGAAAAATGCATGCAGCAATTAACTCTATGCTGCAAAGCCTGTAGTTCAAAGATAAAAAAGACTCAGGTTTTAGTCATGAGCCCACTTACACAGCTGAGAAATATATCACTTAACACAGAGCAAGATAGTGCTTAGGAGATGCAGAACAGGGAGAAAGCTGCAGAGATCAGATGGGCAAGGACAGCACGGTCAGAAACTGAGCCAAATCTGGCCCTACTGCTCTGCAAGTGCAGCTTCAGCTGAACCAGAGTGAGAGGTGACCTCCCTATAAAGCAGGAAAATCATTTACTGGCTTGCACACAGTTGCCCATCTTTCAGAAGCAGCCTTTTGAGAAGATGCTGCTGAAACCTGAGGTGAAATGAAAAGTCCAAATGCAGCCCCTATGTGCCTTTTCTTTCCCATTCCATGCTAACACCCATTCATCAGGCCACTAACAATTTGCAGATCACACCAGCAAATGGCTTGAAGTAGGGATGTGAAAGGACCAGGAACATGGGCCTCTGAAGTATTTATATCAAAAGCATTGGCAGCAATGAACTGAAGTAAAAGGAAACGCTGGCTTAAACAAGGGCAATGACGATAGGGATTTCAGGAAAAGAAAAAAACCCCTCAGTTTTACTTCATCCCTTCAAAATTCACAGCAATTCTGAGACAGAGACCAAAGTGTATCTGTAACTAACTTTATCTTTCTTCCCACAGTTAGAGATTTTATTACAATTGTCACCTAAACTTAGTAGCTGATATTTACGTTTTACTCAGTGCCTGTGATTTGTTTACAATGCTGGCACTTTCAATCCTATTTCTACAAAATATGAAGACAGAAAGAGGTGGTGTACAACCAATATAGAAACTTTCAATCCATCAGTCTGTGTAAGCTCTTCAAAAAGGTACCTAAATTTGCCAGAGTTCAGGAAGAAAGATGGCAAGAAACAGCTTTGCTCACTTCAAGAACCATTTTCTCCTTCTGCTTCTTCCCTGAACTGATCTACCTCAAATGTGCTTTTTAGGCTTGAGTCAAGAAAACATATCTGTCATTTTTGAATTAAAATAATAAAAACAGTTCCTCCTTTGAAGTCTTCATTAACATGCATTATATCAATTTCCAGCATGGTAGTGACACTGACACTTTCAGATTTTCAATTAGGAATGTCAGACTCAGAAAGAACTAAAAACCACAATGAGTTGATTCCATTTGAAAACACTCTTTAAAAATAAAAGACAGAGAAATTCTGATGAGAATGGTGAAAAACCAGCCAGATCTTGATGGGAGAAAGAATTATGCAGAATGGAAAAAGGGAAAGCCTTATTAAAAGACCTTTAAAATCATACAGCCAGTTGCTATTCAGTTGCTTTCTGTCTGAGTCATGAAAACTAAACACTCAATCCCATATGCATAAAGGATGGAAAAATCAGAGACATTTTCCTCATACAGTATTTGATTCACTGGACCTTTACATAATTCACTGAAAGTACAGGGGATATCCAGAGAAGTGTCACTCAAGACATTTTCCATCTCCCCATTTGTAAAAAAGCCTTTACATGGGATTATGTAAATTATATGAATATGAACACACACTTATGTATGGACACAAACCTGTGCCATTTCTGAGGCACGTGCACTCTCTCACATTTTTTATTTAAGGAAGAGCACAAAAACACAACTGCCAAGTTTTCAACTCATCAACACTGCAAATGAGCTTTTTCCATTTGATCATTAATAAAAAAAAATAGAAATAGTAATAAAAAAAATAGAAATTGAGTATATGCTACTTTCAGTCCATTTAAAAATACCTTTTACTTGATGCATTATGTTTTGATATATCCCAGTCAAATTAAGCAGGCTGGCAACCGCATATGGCAATCTGATTAATGCCATAATATGATTTATGTGCTTCATTTTAGTACATTGGGTCATTCTGATTTTTTAAACATATTCCTACAGATGTGAATGAGCACCACATTAAATTCTGTCTCAGACAAAAATCTCCCATTGAGATTGAAATGGCTGAACATTTTCATTTAACGGGAATTGCTTAAGGGACTTGAGTTAGATTTTTTTTTTTTAAGGCAGCCCAAGTGCCATCTAAAGGAATTTTCAGAAAAGGCAATACTAGCAAATATCAGACGTTTAAAAGACACTAAATAGCCATTAATCTGTGCATGTAGGCACATGAAACCTGCAGAAGATCCAGATATCTTCAGACTTGTCAGTCTTTTGGGGCTACACTGATCTGTACCAAAGTCCACTGACATCTGTTCGTCCTAGCTGAGATTTTGATGCAGGCCTCAGTGCATTTTCACATTTGCATGAGCAACAGAGCCAAAGACCATGCATTCCAGTCAAAGATGAGATTCCCATTCACTCTCCACTGAGATCAGCAACCAAAGGTGTAGAGGCAGAACCATAGTCTCCTTGTATTTCTTCCTCCTTACAGCAGGTACTAGCAGCACAAGATGAATCTACTGGATCAAGCATCCCTCTTCACCCCTCAAACACTCTCAGCTACTGCTTGTATTACACACATGTAGGAACCTCTCAGGATTCGATGAAATGCCTCTTTATACCACTGAGTGTTTGGAACGTTAATAGAAGTGATAACTTGGTGTAATGTAACTTTTTTTTGCTATGAGATTCTGTCTAGAATTTTTTTTTTTTGTAATTATTATTATTTTTAACAAGGCCACAAAGCTGAATGAGAAGGAACAGTTTTCTAGTCCTTACCTTGGAGTTTTCTGCTGGCCCTAGTACTGCTTCCTCTTATGCTGAAAGGCAAACAGAACTAAATCATTACTGAGAACTTTGGAAATCCAGCTCACTAGTAACTACTTTCCCATTACAACAGTTTCAGAAATAATATGGGAAAGTGAGCTAGAAAGAGAGTAGGAATGCATAATCAAAATATTTTTTAGAATTCTGAAAGTTGTCAACAAGCCTCTATAAACAGGATGGGGGGAGACAACTGGCTAAAATGCAACTAAAGCATTCAGTTGACATATTTTATTTTGATAAATACATGTTTTGCTCAACTGCAGATATTTCTGTATTAAAGAAAGAGCATGTCACATTATCTCTGCACTATCCCTGCAAAAGCCTCCTGTTTTATCTCCTTTCCTTGTAGTTTTATCAATGTTCAGGCCTATCTGACACTAAAGACAACTCAATTCATTAATCTTAATTATAAGGGATTGGAGTCAGGAATTAGTTTATTGCTTAAGTGTACACAGTAATTATTACTGATGTTAAAAAGGATATTTAATCACTAAGAGGCTCCTATCGAATTATTGCTGGCAGCGTTGGCACCAGATTACCAAAACTGTGTCTTCAAGGTTCATCAGGATCACACAGACATATGGGATTTTTTCATCTCTTTATTTTTACATTTTTCACTTCCCCTTGCTTTGTGAGCCAACAGAAATTTTGGCTCCTTGTTACTGAGATGCCACTGTTAACCATGAGCAAAACCATCCCCATGTTTTTACTTTTTTTTAAACTTTTTAAAATGTATCTGAACTGTTTTCCCAGTTCATTCCCTGTCATTAAGAATAATCTTTATTATTCCTATTTTGCCTTTTTTCAATGCTTTCTCCTCTAAGAAACCCAACACACAAAGTAGTCAAAGCAATACAATCTTCTCTCCAATACATGTTATTTTGGACTGACTGGTAAAATCTGTGATCTCTCACTTACTGGACTTATCTGAGTTAATTAAAGGATCAAGAGACATATTTTATCAGGAGGGATAAGAGAAAGTTATTGCAGCTGCTGAAAGCAACATGTGCAATGTCTCAGCAAGACCAAAATTTTGGACTGTTGAGCAAGCAAGAGGTTACTATGATACTCTGCAGTGGGGATCATCCGTCAGGAATCTAAAGTTCACCTCTATTCCCTTTCCTCTGTCATAACAGATAGTAGCAACTCAAAATAAGTAAATAATTTCTTCCACCCCCTGGAACTTCCAAAATGTTTATAACAAGACCACTATGATATTGCCTTTTTTTGTTTTAATGGAGTGGTGTAATATATATCCATTTCAAAAGGCATACATGAACAGAACTTCACATATCCTATTCTATCTTGTCTAATTTTAAGTTGGTGGAGCTTTCTACCTAATAGATATGCAAAGCTGTTATGTTCAAGAAAGTAGTCTTGTTTTCATAAGCTGTTGCTCTAGAAAGAAAACTCTATCAATCCTGAAATCAGGATGTATGTTAATATTCTAACATGCACATGAAAGTGCATCATTGTTATGTAATGTAGCATTAAGGGTGAGGTTATTTAGGGAGTGTGTTCTTACAGCAGGCAGTGTTCCAGCTCACTATTCCACTATTAAGTTACAGAAGTAATTAAAAAACAAGAATGATTCTTTTACTCACCTTTAATGACTAAAATAATTATAAATTCATTTGGCTGGTATCAAGCTGTCTGGAATATGTTATACCAAATGATGGCAAGCCACTTTACAGGCAAAAGTATTATGTAGCATTTACAGTTGTTTTCCCTACAAACGAGAGGTTGCTTAGTCACTTCATTAAAAAAAAAAAAATATAAAAGGAAAGTAATTTGCAAAAAATTAGTTTATAATATTCATGAAAGTTCAAAAAAATAATCTTTTTGATTTGTATATATAAGGAGTTCAATTCTAAACTAAATCTTGCTTTTGTTGAGATCATTTTTAAATGAAAAAAATCCTGATAAATGCAAGCAACTAAGATATTTGTAAATTCTTTCCTTCATTTTATTTCTATCAGCTTAGCTCTCTAGCCAGCTCTGGACATATCCCTCCCCTTTTGGGGAAGCAGAAATACTAGACTGTGGCATTCAGAAGAAGAAGATCTGAGAGAAAAGCCCTAAAGACCATCAGGATTCTCAGTCTCATTTCCCTTTCCCTGGGGACTGAGGACTTGTGTATTTTATCTGGTTTTCCTTGCAGATACATCACACAGTTTCTCAGGAGACCACAAAAGGGCTTAAGCCATGCCTGTGCCAGCCACAGGAGGAGACTGGATCAGTTCCTATGGGAGTGAGACAGAATGGAAGCCCAGACCAATTATTCCTACTTCTGGTATCAGAAACATTGCTTGTAGAGGCAGTAACTGCTCCCTTCTCCCCCTCAGAACTAGATGCAGTTTGCTTCCACTCCATCCTGGCTTTGTCATGGGCCATTAGCACGATTTCCCCAAAACCTAGAACAAGCAAGGAAGGCAGTGCAAAGGTTGTGGCAATTCTGTGGCCAGAGCCAGCCCTTCCTCCCTGCACTTTTGCTGAACTCGAACCAATACCAAGCCTAAGTGCCTGGTTACAAACGTGGTATGTCTTTGGCAGGCACGTTATTTTTCTTTAGTCTTCTGGACATTAAGCAGATCTTTTTTTATTTAGCCTAATAAAGATATGCCAAATCAGAAACAAAAAATATTACTCTGGGGCAAATAAAAAACCCTAATTGCTCATAAAATGGCTTCTTGCAAATAAATAAATAAATTTTTAAAAGAGAAAAAAGAAAACAAGTATTTTACATAGTGGATTCCTTCTTTCTATATTTTATGGGAAACTAAGCAAGTCAGTAAATCTCAATAGGAAGCAGAAACCACACTTCTTAGTAAGAAACTCTACTGCAGGGAGTTTCTCACAAAGCCTTCCAAGCTTAGGAACCAGCATGCATTTGATATTCCAGTACTTGCCAACACGCCTCAAAGTCTACAGAGGTATATTACAAAATTGCGATTCTCTGTATCTGTGTTTTCTACTACAGCCAATACTAACAGAAGAGAACTATTAATAGACAAAAAATATGAGATCACCACCAGTCTACTATTAGTCTACAATTCTTGTAAATGGTTGTTATCAAGGTGTGTATTTCCTACATGCTACACAACCAGCCTGGCATTTTTAAGAATGCTTTTTGGGAAAACAGACACTTTGCAATGCAGCCCTACTAGATCACCTCCCAGAGGGCCTTTTTCCAGCCCTCTATGCTCACTCCTAGTCCAAGACTCAGTATGTGCTAACTTGTGTCATAAGGCAAGCAATTGACATTGTTTTGAGAACTTTGATCAGATGTGAATTTCACCCATAATAAAATTCAGAAGGAGAACACAAAGATGCTTTAAAGCTTCACAATGGCACACATGGAAAATGGAAGTTGCGTCCCATTAAATGTGGTTTGTCTCACTATGCACTGACAGCAGAGCCACATGACTTTCAAATGCACATTACCTATAAACACATAAAAATTCAGGAAATGCAGTGTCTGAGATTAAGAAGCCAGAAGAAAACGATCACCATCTCCTTCATCTGATCTTTTTTTATGCTACCAACCATGGCCCCACCTCCTAAGTACCAGACAAGCTCATGATGTGTCAGATTCTTAGCAGCTATTTTATGAAGTTTAGAGAGCTCATCCACATGACAGTCAAGTTGTGCTGGTGCTTAATTACATCCCCTGCCAAAACAATGTCTGCCTTAATCCTAGCTTCTGGCTAGTTTGTGTTCTGCAGAAACATGTGGACTTCAAATTAGGGGTTTTTTTGCCGTTGCCAAGCTTTCTTGTCTTCCATACATGAATGAATGAAACAGATCTAGTAAAATGGCTATTACTGGTATAATAAAATCACTCTATCTGCTGACATGGTGACCTGTAATTCCAGTGCTGAATTAGACATCGTGGATGAGGACAATGCCCAAAAGAAAAGAAGCAGCCAAGTTGTGTGGAGGGAAAAAAATTTGGCAAAGGGGGAAGAAATTTCAAGTGATTTGATAACAACTTGCAAGTGATATAATTTGTGCACAGGTCCTAGTGACTTGGAAATAAGTTTGATTAATTATCTTCCCTTGCCAATATTTTTAAAGAAAGTGTAAAGTATGTGCATAAAGTGTACAGATTTTCTATAAATGCACATACTTGGCTATATAAATGCTGTCTTTGTCCCCCACTTAGGAATGAAGGCGATAGCATCATCCAATCAAAGGAAGAAGCAAGAGCAGTTCAAGGGGAGAATTATTTTTATTGTAAATTTCCAGAGGGAATTAACCAATTTTCTGTATTATGATAGAATCAGCATATTGTAGATTGAACCTGTAGATAATGTCAAAGCAGAAGAGACACTTTCAGCTTTGTGTGCCTGCTGAATCTCAAACACAAAAGGCTGCCGTACTTCTGTTTGCTCTGCAGTTTTCTCATCAATGTGCACATTATTGGACCTTACTGTGGTTGCAATGAACACTTCAGCCTGGCTGATGAAAGAAGTGAAAATACCCCTTGGATCTCATGCAATTCAGAACTTGGCAATGACTGTCCCTCCTGTCAGTGAATGTGTGATGGTGAAAGAACAGGAAGGAAATGAGATCATGGTCATATTCAAAGAATTTTTTGAGCATGGATATATACCATGCTGTTTAAAATATTCAGAAAGTCTTTTATTATTATTTTTATTGCTATCCTACAATCTAATGCTGAATATGATTACTTCATACAGAAAAGCAGTTGGCAGGGAACTGACATGAAAATAAGGGAAATAGTGAATAGCTAGGAAAAGCAAGAGAGAGCTCATAACCTTCAAATCCTGCTTCCCTACATTCAATTAGCATATACATTTTAATATGTCTCCTGCCATGTTCAGGAAAATGACACAGTGCCCTTCTGGATATATTTTATTGAAATTGGTGGCTTCAGTGCTAGATGTAATGAAATAAGCATTAAAGATGATATCTTACTCTTTGAGTTTGAATGAATTTTGAGAAAAGCTGGTGTGAATGAATAGGAAAGAGGATGGTACTGAGCTACTCACATAGCAATCACCTAAACCTAGCATACAGGTAAATATGGTTACACTGCGGAAATGGGATGCTTCCTAGTTTCCTACTGGAGTTCCCTGTATTTCTTGCTGTTATATTGGTGTCTCACGAAACAGATATGCCAGACTACTGCAGCTTCTAGTCTTGAGGGCACTGACATAGGTCTGGTTTTGCAGGGCTGGAAACAGCACGTTGCATTTTACATCCAGGAGGCTTAAAAGAAAGGGATGGAAAATAAAATCCAGCAGCCCCAGCCGTGGGGGCTACTTGTTAAGCACTGCCCCAAGACTCAGATGTTACAGCCATCTAGAACCAATTCCACCTTCTAATTTCAACTCCGGAACGACACACACTAGCAAAGCTTCCTTATTTAATCTTCAGTGTGGAGTGAAATTGTAATGATGCTTGAATATTTCAGTCATTAATTATCTTGATCATTCAAAATGAAGCAGCGCTTTCAACTTTTCATTACTGTACCTTGTTGTTCCTTCACTTCAAGGCTGGACACCTGTTACTGTATTTCTCAAACATTCAAAGACACATTGCTAGGCTGTGATCAAATTGATCCAGGTTTTCTCTGAGCAAATATAATACATAACCAACTATGCTTTTAAACAATAGCTCTGTTTTCAGGTCCTCAATTATCTTCCTCACAGTTCTCCTCTTAATTTTCTCACTGATTCTTCAGCTATCAACACGAAAATCAAAGGTGCGTTCCAGCAGTGGTCCTAACAGCAACAAAGCACAATATAAACATTGTACCCCTATGGTACAATTGCTCTTTATGCATTTGGAATTCATGTAAGTATCTTGAATCATAAGCACTGTAGGGCATCCATCATTCTATATCCCATTCCTCAACCATCAGAGTCCCTAGCTCCTTTCTGGAGATGTGGTGTCCTAGGACAGAGCCACCACCCCTGCACGTACAGGGGAGCATTCTGCACCTTTTCACATGATTATGCTGGAATGCACAATGTTTGCAGATTTGGAATAAGCTGCATGCAGACTGCAATGATTTCCACTTCTTTTTTATTTGCTATTTCTTTAGCCTTAATGTCACCTGTAGATTTTATCAGTACGGATTTCAGCTTTGTTTGATGAAAATGTCATACAGGCAGAGCCAAAGACTAACTCATCCAAGCCCCTACCCAACAATATTAGATTTACACTTTCATTATAGGTTGTTCAATATAGACCATATTGATATTACTTATTTCTGCTTCTTAAGTAAAATGTCATGCAGTACTATGTCTGTACTACATCTTTTCTGCAAACTAGATATAGAAGTACTTTTCTGCTTTTCAGAGATATGAGAGTCTGTACTGAAGCACTTTGATACTGTGACATTAACAGGCAACAAAGAAATGCAGATATCTGCTTTTAAACTGCATCTATTCAACTTTCTCACAGGTAAGTAAGTGTTGAAAAGCATTTACTGCTTTAGCACGAGATTTTGTTGGTGGGAAAGTGGAGTGAAGAGATCAGTGCTTCTAAAAAGTCAGCCCCAAGAGTTACTGTGAGCGAAGAGTCCTGAAATGAGAGAGACCAAGAGCTGAAGGTAGAAAAGCAGTGGTAAAAAACCAGGCAAAGACCTTGTCTTGTCAGAGTGCAAATACTGAGGGAGAAGTATAAGTATGTGGAAGGCTGAAGCTTAAAAATAGGTGTGAATGCAGCAGACCTATACTAAGCAGCAGTGGTAATTTTTCAGGCTGGAGACAAAATTGTTCTTCAGGTCCTGGATTCTTGGGGTCATACTTTCCAGTATGCCCTAGTTTGCCCAACTGAGGAGAAATAAGCGTCAATTCAAATCCCTTGGTGCTATTGCGTGCTGAAACCAAGTCTTTCTACTGGAACCTTCAGAGAGAATCCTTAACAAAATGCACACTCTAAAGCTGTATGGATGAAGTTTCAAACCCGCTCAGCACCTCACAGCTCCCTTTGTTCTCGATGGGAGAGCTCTTCTCCCTTGTTCTGAGCGAGAACAAGAGAGCAGCTATGAGCACTTCCAAAAGACTAGTCCATAAACCAAAAAACCCCTTCAATTTGCAGGATCAAAAATAACTTCTGCAATGCATAACTTTACAGTGAAAGAGGTGTAATTCACACCAAAGCTGGGTAAATAATTTATTCATTTATTTATTTTGTGTTGCCTCTTAAGTAAAGTAACAAGACAGTTTTGGTACCCAGAAATAAATTACAGTAAATAAAAGTAATACAGTAGACACTATAATAATATAAATAACTAAAAAATATTTTACAAACACTTTTTTTTTTCTAAATTGCAGTGCATAAGCTTGCAGAACTGCTTCAAACATAGCAGTTGTCTACTGAAAGAAGTGATTACCATAAAAAGATGAGGGCATTTCTATCATTTGAGGGACTCTGCAATGTCCTGTCCCTGTAACAAAGACACACCAGAAGATTCTCACAGTCTCCCTGATCAGCAAGGTCAAGAAATCATGCATCAGGCTAGCAGTAAAACTGGAAAGAAAACACAGACCCTTGTGTGCTCCCATTAGTGCTGTGTCCACTAATAAATCAATAATTCTGAGAGGGCATCGTCTCCTTGAAGGCCCAGAAAGGCAGAGACACAGGGCAGGGAAGCACCTTAGAAGAATGCCTGGGGTCATCTTCATTCTCTGCAAAAGCATGTCCAGGCTTTGCCTACAGTATCTCTGCTAGGTGAGGCTCTGCATCATGCCCAGGCAGTGCAAGCTCTCACCAGTCTTATTGTTACGGTGTTTCACCCAACACATCTTATCTAAATCATCCTTTCTGAAGTTCAGCCTTATCACTCCTTGTCCTGTCAGTGCAGCAGCCTTTCATAAACCTGTAAACAGTTACAGCTCTCCTTGATTTTCCCTTTGCAGGAAAATCCTTTCCCTTCACCAATGGCAGGATATTATCCGCAGGGAAACAGAAGAACCTATGAAAAGAAATGGCAGAAGGTGCAGTAGGTAGGACTTGTAAGTGACTTGTTCCTGTAAGTCACAAGTAAGTGACTTGTTCCTGTAACTCCTGTGTTGAATGTGCTTTCTTTGTGTACAGAACTGGGTACTTGAGGGCTGGATGTCAGTGAGAGTTTCTAGGTGTCATTTCAGCAAAAAAAACCCCAAACTGTAGGTTGATGTTTCATCCCAGCTGGAAAATTGTGACTGGCCTCAACTAGCTGAAAATACTGTTTAGATTGTGATATACACAGGTCCCACTCTCACAGAACGCTTAAAAAAAGTCAGGCAGAACCAATACTTACTTAGGAAACTGATTTTGTTTCTGCTTCGTTCCCTCCATAAATTCCAATGTAGTCAGATTCTGTCAGAAATTTTCAAGCTAGAAACATTATACAACAATAAAATTGGGAGGGGGGGACGTGGTGGGGGTGGAGAGGAGACAATTAGTTCAAGAATCCAGTGTGTAATATGCAAGGTGTGTGAGTAAGCATGCTAATCCTTTCCTGGATTTCTTTTGCAGGAACTCAGCACCAGCCTATGCAAATGCACTGTAATTATTCTTGTAGTCTACAAAGAGCTCAGGTGTCAGTATCTGGTAGAAAATCCACAGAGCAGGTAGCTGTGATTTTTCTCACTTGACATGTTCCTTTTTGCTGAGGATTTTTTTTTTAATTGGAAATTTCTCTAGTGTGGGAGAAATGTTTTAATCAGGCATCAATCTCCAACTTAAAGATGTAAAGTAGAAAAAAATGAATTGTGAAACTAAAATGCTTCTACGTGATAAATTTCCAACTAGAACCATTCAGAGAGAATTTATGAGGAAAGATTTATATATTTAACTACCTTTTTTAAAAATTAAATAATATGTCTTCTGAACATCCTGCTTTTCCTTATCACCTAGCAAAATAATCTATGGCATATTGTCTGCACATTGTCTCTTATCTTGCTATGTGAATAAGGAGGGCTCTGATTTTAAAGACAGTTTTTAGGTGAATTTCAAAAAAAAAAAAGAAAAAAAGAAAAAAAGAAGATATCAGTTACCCTCATAATCAGGTCTGCAAAAGACAGGTACATAGATTGCACCGTATTGCATGAGACAATCTTGCTTTGGGCAAGAAATCATGCTTGACATTCACAGCTCCTCTTCTATATCCAGCCCGTTTTTTAAAATCACTTTGCAAGTGGGGTTTTCCAGAGTAATTTATAGCAAGAGGCTCACAGTCAATTCTGGATGCTTTGGAAAATTCCTCCAGCACCACCCATATCTTCATCAATCATAAAGTGGCATTCAGAATCTGCTGCTCTCCTTTCTTGTTCTGCAGTGTCTCTGCCATGGCTAACAAATTTAGGTTTTCCTGTGGCTGCCAAGATATAACTTCACCTTTCCTCACAGTAGCTGGGCTCAGGAAAATCCCTTCACCTACGTGTGTAAAGACAGGCAGCCATACAGAGGAAGAGGAAAAAAACATGAAATTTTGTTTTCCACCATAGATACAGCCTGAATGTTTGTTTGACACATGGAATGGCTAGAATATTAAATATGCTCCAACAGCATTTTGGATTCTGGGATGAAAGAATCTGATTACCATAAAAACAAAGGGGCTGTGGAGCTCCTCAGGCTGTGATCCTGATAAGAGAGCTGCTGCTCTAAGGAAGCCAGACTACTGTCATAAACTGGATTTCATCAATTCAATTTTTTTGAGAAACTAATTTGATTTTTCTTTTTCCTACAAGATGAGATCATGGGAGTGACCTGAAGCTGAACAACAATGATAAAAGTGTAGTCATTTGTTGACAGAAGCTCAACATAGCTGAGAAAAATGTAGAAGTGCCAAGTACCAGGGCTGCTATCCTCTTTTCATGCTGTTTTAGTGCCATTACACATTTCCCACAGCAGATGATAGAAACTGGAGCTTATCCAAAGAAGCAACCACCCAGGCCAATGGACATGACCTTCACATCCGTGGTTAAACTAAAAAAAGGAAGAACAAAGGCTACGAAACCATATTCCTGGTCCTTCCAAGTGCTCCAGCCTCCCTCCCCCTACCTTTTATCCCTTTAAACGTCTTATTCGGCATCAAGCTCAACAAGTAGCCTAAGCATGGCTGGAGTGTGCAAGCACCCCTGTGATACAAGGAATAACATGAGTATGGAAAGCTACAAGGAGCAACTGGAGCCTGGAAGGAGGAAATGCATATCAGGGGAAGAGCTCTGCTGTTACGCATGAGAATGGCACAAGGCAACCAGAGGTCGCATGCAGCTCAGGACTAACATGTGGAATACGCAGTGATCGTCAGAAGGAAATTGTCAGCCTAGCAGAGAGCACAACATTCTAGTTGTATAGCAAATCCATGAATTTAAGCATTAAATCTGGAGATGAAATACCAAAGCATACCCCTGTATCTTTGGAGTTCACTCCCACAGTCTGCCTTTGAAGTTCTAGAGCCAGACTTCAAAGATATATGAATGCACAAATCCTATTGCTACTTGGGCAATTTTTCAAATCTTGCCTCGCGACAATTAAATGAAATCTAGGTTTTGTGATTCTCTGGAGGCCCTTTGTAGAGGCAGTATTTCCAAAGCATTTAAGTAATTTAAGAACTTGGGTAACTTAAGGTAAATAGCTTTTGGCAGAACTAGCAGGCTTACAAAGCTTAGATTCCGTTTGAAAAACCCACCATCTCCACACGGCAATCTGTTTTCATCACTATCAACAATTTTCTATTGTTAAATTTCCTTGTCAAAAGTAGCAAACTAACTAGCTCTGCAGACAAGGCACTGTACATATCAATCATTTCAAATTGCTGTGCTAATGTTTCTGCTCAATCTGTGTAACTCATCTCAGCATAAAAGTCTCTCTGTTGGTAAGGACAGGGTAACCAGTGCCAGGAAATCATAAATATTTGTGAAGAAAGATACACAGATACCCAGGGGTTGAAGTTAATCCTGATGAGATTTGACACATTGACAGAGCAGAGAGCAGAGAATATTTTTCCTAACATTTGTCTATTTGTTCATAAGAAATACACCAGCAGCTCTGTTTGCAGATGTGCTTAATTTATTTAGATTTCTTCACCTGTAATAGAGACTTACAGAAAGTTCTTATTTGGAATAATGAGCAGATGAAATAAGTCAGCATGGAATAAACTGTAAATAGTGCTCAATTCTCAGATAACGTGTAAATGCAAAAGGAGAGAGTGATCAAGTTCTTATGAAGTTAAGCAAATGCATTATTCAGTTATCTGTTATTTAATTCACCCTCTATTTTTCCTCACCTCCTCCCAGCAACTGCTGGAGCCAACAGTTAATTTCGATACACATCCCCTCCAAACAGACAACCACCTGACTGCTGTCAGAACTATCCTGTCTGGGACATTTAAAAGCTTCCCATTAGGAACCAAGGAGGTGTCACCAAAAGCCAACTAAGTTCATCCACATTAGATGTGTTTTGCACTAAGGGGAAACTCCATCAGCCACAGAAAGAGCCCTGATGGTTAGCTCAGATGATGTGACCAATATTGGGAGAGATCAGTTTGACTCTAAGTGACTGAATGTGCTCCCTGGTTCCTGCAGTATCAGTTGGGACCATCTGCTGGCACCCTAACAGAAAACTGATGGGTCAGTTCCTAGGGCAAGGAAGAAAGGAGCATCGCTTTTCCTGTATTACGGCTCTTTTCCAGCTGTTCTCCAACACATCTCAACGTGAGTCTGGAGCATACACTGGGAGAAAATGACCTCTGCAGTGCTTCACTTATCCTGAAAGTTGTTAAAACTCCCTACTGCTTTGACTGCATCTAAAATCAGTGTACCACTTGCATTAATAATGGTTTTTCATGTGCTTTCACAGTAGAAGAATTACCTCGCATCAAGAGCAACACTTGAGTTCAGTCAGTCTTGTTACAGTGCCATTGCCAATTTTCCAGTGCATCAGAATATCATCATCAAAACGAATGACTTAACCTTACTTGCAATCTAACGCTAAACCATGCCACATTTCAGAAAACTCAGCTCTTCCATAGTAGCTTTTCCCTGTGCCACAAGCCCGGGGTGCATCTCCGCAAGGCAGGAAAGGTGAATGCTTCTGACCACTCCATGCACCCTTCTCCTCCCACCCACTAATCAAAGTAAGAGAGGAGAACCTTTGCAGATGATCTCCTGGAAAACAAAGACACACTTCAGTAAGTATGCCTGTGATGAACAAGGCTTTGGGGGATTCCCACTTATTAAAACTTCTGTGGCTTATAAGGAAAAAATTTATAAAGGGCAAACACATACATGACACAAAATTATAAAAGCCATTCAGGCAGGTTTCCATATATCTGAGTTATTACTACACATTAATGATTTTTAGTATTATTGCCCATTTCAAGTTGCAACACAGTACTTGCACTGTAATCACTTGCCTCTAAAATGTGCTATGGGACAAATCACCACATTTGCCCAAGGTCAGCTGTGCTGTGTTTCAGAGAACAACATGTAATTACAAAGAAGGGCATCACAGACTCTAAACTTGTCAGGTTGATTTTACAATGGGCACAGGCAGCTGGCCATGTCAAAGATGCAGGCCTTATACAAAAGGCAAAACAGATGGAACTGAGACCCAAAAATATCCTCCTCAAACCCTAATCAGAACTTTTTCTGGATCAACTCAATTCTCCCAGAAATTTGAATGTGACAGCAGAACCAAAGCCTGGTTTTGGTCCCTCCTCTTGCTCTTTTAATGCAGATAATCCTAACAGTAGAGCATTAACTACTGTACACAGAGGCATATGCTGACAGTCTGGATGCAGCAGAAGGGCTGGAAAAGCTGGTTTCAAGGGAAAAGATGGGAAGGAATTGCATCAGCTTCAGCTGGACCAAGATTTCAATCCAATATTTGAAGGGGTTGCACTCAGAATTCAAGTCTTGTCACAAACTCAGGTTTGGGTACTTCAGAAACACTCCACTCTACTCAGAACATCCAGAATTAGTAGGAACAAACACAGGATGACTATAAAGCTACTATATAGCGCAGTAGTACAAAGCAGGCATGCTGCTTAAGCAACGGTTTCGGAAGGTTGGCTTGCTGCCCACTGTTTTACAGTGAAAAACACAACTTGATTCACCCATAAATGCGAGCCAACAAAACTCCAGATTCTGAGCTACTCAGACAAAACCATCATGCAGAGAGCTTCAAGAAACATCTTCTCACTGACCCACACACAATGAAATTAATTCCATTTTGATCCCGAGAAGAATTCAATTCTGTATAAACGCCACATTCCAAGTAGTGCAGTCTCTTCTGTCCCACGTGAACATCCTACTGATAAGCCTAGAGCCTCAACTCTTCCAACTTTTCTTTCTGGCCTAGTAACATTTACCAAAAGTGTAGTTTTGTTGTTTTGTTTTGTTTTTTTTTTTTTTTATAGGACAGTCAGCTGCAAAAGTCAAACAGCATAATCTTGATTTTCAAGAGGAATGAGAAATATCTTTAAGATAAACAACAGAGAAAATTAATTCTTTTTTATGTACCTGGAGACCTGTGGCTTGCCAGTGGATCCTCCCTGACAGTGGCACCAAGAGAAAGTGAGGATGCTTGTGCAAGCCACAATGCAAAAATCATTATGAAGGGCTTTCAAAACATGTGGAGGGAGAACAACTTGAAATACTGAAACAATTAAACATTAAGTACCTACTGTTAAAATGAGTAAGAATGCCTTTAACTGAGGCTGGCAGCAGGACTTTTGGGCTCAATTGTCAGTCAGGAATCCACAACTTCATTAGGAGTAAACTTGAAAGAAAAATTAAGTTTTCGCCTTCTCTGCTGACATAAAGAAAGTTTTTCACCTCCCTTTCACATTTGATTATGTACAGCTACAAGTGGTTTTCTTTCCTAATTATCTTTGCAAAACACAAATGCTTTCTTTGGCATTGTTTCATATTTAAATAGCACTTTTCAATTTCTCTTCTTCTGTTCAGTCTGTATTATTAGATTAGATGAGCATCTTTATGGAGTGTTCTCTGAAGCTGTTTCTTCATCTCTGGCTTTTCTCAGCACTTTTAAGTACAATCTATAACAAAGTAAAGGGTAAGGGAGCTATTGATTATAGCACGATAACCACTGATACGATCTCCGTACAGAAGAGATGTTAACAAACTGACCAAAGGCCAAAATTGACAGGAGAGGCTCTGCTGTGCCAAAGCGTGGCCACACATGCAAGGGCCAGAGGGCACACAGTGCTCCCCTGCAGATTCACCAGTTATGCTGCTATGGAAATTAACAGAAAATCCCAGACAACAGCCTAAGAAAGGAGAAAGGGATCTAATTGAGCCAGAATGAATAAACTAAAATATCTGTAGTGTTGGTGCTAGGTATGCACATCACTCTGTCCTTTCCTTCTTGGATCCTGTTTCAGGAAGCTGAATGTGTACTGCCATTATCCACCTGAAAATATTCCTCCCTAAAATCTGAAGCACTGTGGATATCTTGGGAGAAGCAGGAAGAAGGAAGTCCTGAAAGGACATGCTGCTTGATTTTACTCCTCAGAGCACGTAAGGTTACGCAACCCTTGCTGCACAAAAAGCACCACTCCTCTCACATCAGCTGTAAAAACTGCTGACCGCTCAGCACTATAATCCAGGCAACGAGACACACTGAATTGACAAAAACCTGCTGGAAAACGTTGCTTTGTGGCTTTTTATTTACTGGGCTAAATCCAAATGCATGCAAACCTCTGTAGCAGCATGCCTTAAACCCAGCAGCGGTGCATCAGCCAGCTGCTCCTTTTTATGAGACCAACAGTATTTTCAAGCAATAAATGTGGAGTCCTGGTACCAGACGAGGTTAGTGCTTGCACAGCAGGCAGCTCACGGGATGGAGGCTGTTTCTGTGTGAGGGGTGTGCTGACCTCCTCACCAGTGGAATTGACTCCGCAGCTAAGTCAGCGTGTGAACCTACCAAGAGGTGGCACTGGAAGGACACTTTATGGAAGGAGCCAGGCAAACTTCTGCTCCACGGAAGGGTGGTGAAAATCAGCTGGCACACACAGAACCTCAGGAATAGCCCACGGTTCATCTGTTTCAACAGGTAGCTGAAGGCAGCCTTTCTACCTCGTTCTGCAACTTCATCACACTAAGTCTACTCGCACAAAACAATACACGCATCCCCCAAAAACATTATCATGTTTTCCTGTTTTTCTAAACACTGCTGATAACGAATTGAAAAGAATAAAGCCACTAGCAAAACGTTCACACGTAATTCAAAGCTGCTGTCAACTTTATGATTCTCTGCCAATCTGTGACAATTCCAAAAACCACCAGGAAGAGCAGGCTTGCTTTTAAAAGAGCTTAAAGAGCTTAAATCTACTACACATAGGGATCCACATCTCCCATGGAGAAACGTTAGCAAGCTACAAATAGCAGAAAAAGGAATGAAAGATTGAAAATCATGGTATTAGAATGTAATATTGCATATGACACAGCACTCACGCTAGTAGAATGTATTTATAAGCATATCTATGCACAAATCTATAAATACATTATGGAAATTAGATTTTAGACACTTCTCTTGCGAAACACTTCAATACTACCCATAATAATATAGGTAGTAGTCCTGGATTAATATATTGGATATTTGTATTCTGTGGGAAGTTTCAGAGTCAAGTTTTTCTTATCAGCAGGTAAAGAACAGCTCTCATTTTACTCTCCCTCTCTATCCTTCCTCAGATTCTCCACCAAAGGGAAACAACACTTTCTGGCTAGCCTGGTTTTGTTTGTTTTCACCCATTCCAACAAACCAATTTATCACAACATATTTAAGTCCCAATGCTGAGTGCATTTATGCACACATTTTGGTTCATTGTTAAGTAACAACCTGCTGCAGTTAATGTACTCATAAGCAAATCTAAGTGTGTACATTTACATGACTGGACTCTAAAATGAGGGTACTCAAGGCAAAAATTTGGCTAGGTACAATCTAATTGCATGCAATATCTTCTGCATATAAAGCATTTGAATTATTTTGAATAGTTTATTTCTGAATTAGGGTTTTGTGTGCTGACTTGTGTGCAATGGCCCAATCAGTCCCCAGACACATTATATAAGGGAAGTAAAAAGGACTTATTTTAGCTGACATTTCACATAAGCTTGGTCATTCTGTTTCATCCGAGGGAAAAAGCTGTAACAGCATTTACAGACATTTACCAAATATTGTACAACAGTCTTTAGATGCCTGCAGAGGTTTGCAGTTCATCACAATCAAGAATTACTAGATATCTTATTTGTGAATACTACCATATCATAATTGCAATGGCACAGTTTTCAGCTGGCATAAGTTCATTGTAAGCTACACCTAAGTTACCGAAGTACACTTAATTCTGGTTTACTGTCACTGGGCAGCAGCAGCTCTGTTGCTGGATTTATTAGCTTGGGAAATTGAAGTTTATTTGGCTTCCCCCCCCTTCCAATAGACATCACAGTGAAAAGAAAAATTAAGACCCAGTGTAAAAAGATTAAATTCCTCATAAGTATCTGTATGTCAGGCAGCTGAAAACTCTCATTTCTTTTGCCTTTATGAAGGCAAAAAAATATGTCTGAGAAAAAAGTTGAACTCACCAATTTGTTCCAACAAAATGTTATCAGAGTCTGTCACATTTCAATTACCTGTGTAATCAAATCATAAATGAAAATCACACAGCATTCAAAATACCTCTAATATTCCAAGTCAAAATATATTCTTTATAGAGAGAGGCAACTCACATCATTATGCTTCAAATTGATTACCACAAACTGTACCTATAATTAGATATAACTAATGCAATTTAAGGAAGAGAAAACTAATATTTGAAGCTAAATACTGAAAGTAATCTTGTTGCCTTCCAGTCAGTTACCAAGCAGAAAATGTACTGTCTCACTAATTTATTATTATTAGAAGCATCAGACTCTTAATCTATTCTAAGGACTTAGCCACATATTTAAGGTAGCATTTCCCAGCTGTATTTCAAAACAACAAGCTTGCCTGATTTTTGCTGAAATAAAAAGCACAGAACTCCTCCACTATTACTATAAATGGATGAATGAGAAGAGGTGGAGTAGGAGCCAGCTGAAGACTTCTGCAGTATTACTAACCAACAGGATCTCATTTTAGCTGTCTACGTAGAAACAAACAAAAAAAGTAGGATGAATTTTTTAAAAAAGTATAATCTTTGTGAAGTTTCAAGTGACAGGTGTTATAGAACCAAAGCAACATTTGGCATAATTTCAGCTAACATGTCTGTCTTAGGCTTCCCAACTAATTGTCGCACTGTGCAAATGACAGGACACACAAATGTGCAGGCAATATTCCATGACAATGCCCTCCTCCAAGCCTTTGGGATTCTTCTCTAGCATTCTCAGATGATCATTTACATAATTAGGCCTTTACCTACGCACAGTTTTCCTTCCTACAGCCGGCACTATGGTCCCACTACCTTCTTACTGACCTCATCTTATGTTTTTATTCACCCAATAGGCTTCTATAGATAAGAGTACCATATGTTAATTGTGGAGACTCATACCACAGCCTTCTTCCCTCCAAATAGCTCCAGGGCGAGCACATGCTTTATGGTTCCCCTAGCTGAAATATCAGGCACAGATCTTTCCCAGTAGCTACTCAAGTAGGAGGATGGGCAGAAGTTCCCCACCACCAGGACAACAGTAACAGCATCTCCTAAATGTGAAGGTTTCCTCCTCCTCTTAGCCACTTCCCAAACTCCACAGAATTCTCTCCTTACCCTCTCTCAGCCATGCCAGGGATAATAGCTGAACAAGGAATTGCTCTGTTCTCCTCTGAGCAGCAGCTGCTGTTGCTACTCCCTGCTGCCTCCCAAGGGCTTTTCTATCTGGTAACAAAACACAACACATAACCCAAGGCAGCAAGGCAAATAGAGCTACCTTAAACTGCAGTTCTCTGAAGCAGCAGAACATGAAATTTCAGCATAACCTCAAGAAGTGAGTGTGCTTGCCCCAACACACAATTTAGTTTCAATCACGCAGAAGGGCCTTACTGACGCTTTGTACACATTAGCAACATGGTATTTATCTCACTTACTGCTAGATGATGGTAACACTATGTCCCTTCCCACACTCTAGGAATCATCATCCCTGTCTAGTTGCCCAGCGACAGAGGAAAGTAACATAAATATCATGTACCACTTGTTACCATGACAAAAGCAGCCTAAGAGGGAGGCAGGAGGAGGTTGGTCTTGTACTTCAGACCTATCCTGGGAAACTTAAAAAAGGGCTAGAACTTAGACTAAATTCAGAAGACTCAAAAAACGTAGCACTGTGTTATCAGTGCACAACAAGAGAGCCTTATCGTGCTGGAACCATAAGAGGTCTGTTCTCTAGAGCTAAGCTTCTCCAGCTCAGGAACATTGGAAGCCTCCACTACAATTGCCCAGACTACTCGCTCTGCTGTTACACTCACTGCTGGCTGGTGGGCCTGAGGTACTGTGGTTTCCAAGGTGACCTGTGGGCTGAAGGCCTTGCACGTACAAGCAGGAATAGCAGTCATTTAAACTTGCCTCATTTGTCTCAATTTCCAAGTCCTGAAATACAAGCCCACTACAAGTGAACAGCACTTCGTATTGAGCATGAGTCACCTACCTATAAGGAACTGGTCCAAGATCACTTCTACAGAGGCCATTAAACAGCATCTTCCAGCAAGTAAGTCACCAGCATGACTAACTGAAACTCTTGACATCACACTTGATGCCTAGTTTTGTCACTGCTTGTAATAGCAGCAACATTCTGAGTAGCATGTTCACAACCTTCATTTAATGATCCGTATGGCACACAGAGCCCTCTTCCCACACAGTGAGGACTGGAAGAGGAAATCTTATTACAAAGAGAACTGTCATATGAACAGTACTGAGCTCTTGTAAAGACACAGAGCTCACTTTAAAAACCAGTTCTACATCAGCAACAGAAAAACCGATATTTTTCCACACAGACCTCCACATTCTGTAAAACTTAACCGGAAAGGATACCACTGTGCTGATGTTTAACTTCTTCCCTCATGCCAAGTGCCCAAAAGAAGACTGCTTTAAAGCAGCAATCTGGATTTGGCAGTGGGACAAACCATTTTGTTAGAAATCCTTCCTATTTCACCCCTATGCTCTGATCCAGCAACCAGGCTAAGCACCATTTTCTGGAGGTGCTTAGTGTTCCCTTTTTTACTCTGCAAGAGTAAACACCTGACTATCCAAAAAGGAAAACAGCTGCAGTGGCAGCAGCAATTCTGCAACCTTTACTGTAAACTAAGCTTCAGCAATTTTCCTCAACTGACCCACAATTTCACATAGTGCCATCAGCAGCTCTGACTAAATGCCGCTGTCTGCTGCCAGGTCCAAATCCAAAGCCTGCCAAGTCACAGAGTCACAGAAGCATTTAAGTTGGAAAAGACCTCCAAGATCATCAAGTCCAACCTTTGACTGATCACCGCCTTGTTCAACCAGGCCATGGCACTGAGTGCCACGTCCACTCACTCATTGAACACCTCCACCACCTCCCTGGGCAGTCTGTTCCAATGCTTAGCAACCTTTCCGTGAAGAAATTCTTCCTGAATTCTAGTGTGAGCCTGTGCTATGCAGAGTTTTAAGAGCAGAGAAGCTGACAAACAAGAGCATGTACATTTATGTTCACACGTGCATGCATGTACACGTTTGAGAACCACAGGGGAGATGTACAGATTCACCCTCTGTGCTGTAACTTCAGTGTTAGCCTTGGGCAAAGTGCATATGAAAGTCACGTGTGAAAATCCGTTAGAAAGCTCAAAAAGCTGTCTTTAGCCTTCTCCTGTTTAAAGGCATCTAAAAGTTGCACATTTAGTATAAGTTCTCATTTCTACCAATGTACCAAGAAACTTTAAAAGAAGAGAATACAAGGACACCTTTCTGACTGAAACTCAGCATGCATAAGGACCAAGGTACACCATTAAGCCTCTCAATACCTCGATTCCACTGTTTCCCTGTGTCCTTTTGGCAGGAGGTCACACAGATCTAAGCAAGTGAGAGGAACTCAACTCAGCATCTACCAACAGTTTTTCCGCTGGACTGGATTTCAGTCCCGTGGACAGCAAGGTAAGAAATACAAGAACATGTAGGTAGAGTCCCAAGCTGAAAATGCCATTTGTCTTCCACCAGAGAAGAGACAAAAACAACACAAAACCACAAAGCAGCATTACGCATGTACATATCATTTAAGAGATGACCACAGAGACATGAAAAAAATTAGGCATCACACACTGATATGAGGAATGTAACCAGAACACTGTTCAATAAGAAAATATAATTTTCTTTTATATAAATGGGGTGCAGAAGAACAGCCATGGAAGTGTCCTCTGGGAAAAAAACCCCTATAAACTGGCATCAAAGATGAAAAACTTACTGAGCATTATTATTGCTCCAATATTTCATTTGGTCGTGTTACCACTGAAGTTCTTAGGATCTGCAACTTGTCAAACTCTAATACATTTTGTCAATCATGTGAACAAATCAACCTTCATCTAACTGAAGGTCACCACTCAAAAACCCACCTAAAATCAGAGATTGTAATTAGGGATTATACGCAAAGAAGAAAAGGCAGATGTGGAGAAATTAGCGTTATGCTTTTATAGCTCCCGTGTTGATACTCAACAGCTGATGTTGAGTTTTAGTGGACACATCATTGGTTTGTTAATAGCAGCAGTCATAAAAGCCTTAATGAAGCCCCGTGAGCACCCTGACCACACAAACTAAAATCCTCTATTCTTGTTCCAGCACCTTTGAAAAAATCACATCTTTCCCCTATGCTCTGCCTTTTAATTATTATTTTGCTGTGGGGGTTGGGTTCCTGTTTTGTTTGCTTCTTCCTGTCACTACCCTTCACTTCCAGTATTCTGACATCTTGAACTGTCAAGAGTCAATATGTAAAAGCTCTCAGACTTGATTGTCAAAATACTGAAACAATTTTCTTGTGTTTATCTTCTTTGCTCTCTGAATGTTTGCAATAAGTCTGCTTCCAGATTCAATGTTTGTGTTTAAGAGGCTGTAGTATTAGCTAGAAAGGTTCAGAGTGCAATCCTAGTGATATTACAAACTATGAAGCAAGCACAAAAGAAATCCAGAGCTTTCTATAGCCAATTTTTTGCCATGTAACTTAGGAACAAACTTTTTTTTTTCTCTCACTCTCTCTCTGAGACAGTTCATTAAAAAAGTATCAGAAATTGCTTGCTTTTTTTGTGGTGGATTTTGTGCTCATGAGAAGAGACGGATAGTGATGGTAGCTGCTGTTTAGTCCCTGGGATGTTAGTCTGCCCAAGAAGCCATCCCAATTCCCAGTTCAGCAGGCAGGTTTATAAACTGGACAGTGGCAATTCTTGTTAAATGGGAACAAATCTCAAGACAGAACAGACTAGTTCACAGTCATGATGACTGGGTAACATCCACACACTATGATTTATGTTAATTGTGGCAGAGCCTCAGTGGTATCAGGCCCTAAACCACAGCATGGGGCTGCAAAATGCACTTAAGATGTTCCTGACGCCTGAAGAAATCTAATAATTAAATCAGTTCATGTTTATATGTTAGTGTGGAGTTAGAATAGTGTTTGCATTGACCTTCTCTGCTGGCTCAACAAACCCAGCCTTCTACCACTGTAAATGCAGTGGCATTAAGTGATTTAGCTCCATTTAGAAGTGCTTTAGCAAGCCTGGTTTCCCCTTTACTCACACATACTCACTGGGAAGCTGTTTTAGAAGCTCATTCCCCTCCCACTGCTATATCAAAATTTCTAAGTTTCCTGTCTAAGCTGAATCTGTAGGCACTTGTGGGGTTTTCCCCCACTTCCAGCTGCTGTCATAGGACTCAGGTAGTTAATTTCTTTCCCCAGCATTTGGCTCCATCTATTTAGATATATTTTGTCTCCATATCACAATATTGTTGGTTAGAAAGTGACTTTTCCTAATTCCATAAAATGAGGAGGTTCTTTCCTTATGGCCTCTTGGTCCTTTTTCTGGAATCCACCTTCCTTGATCAAGAGACCAGAATAATATGGGTGCACACACTTCCCACACCACCCCTTTCTCCCATGGTTCTTCCATAATTATATCATTTATTGGAGAACAAAATGGTACAGTGGGGGAAAATAAATAATCTTCAATTGTGGAACACACTGTGCAATTTCTAGTGATCACTGATGATCTTTCTCCCAACCCTTCCCATACATAACTAGTGTAAAGAACCTCGGGATTATCCTTTTGGGGCAAAAGTGACTTGGTTAAGTCTCCTGGATTGGAAGTGAGGAAAGGGCTGGGAGTGAATTCCTGAAAGAGAGCAAAAGAAGATTTGCTTTCTTAAAAAGAAAAAAAATAAGCATCTTGCAAAATCTCCTCTGAAACCACTTGTACATGGAATCTTGCAGTGAATGTTGATCCAGAGCTGTGTCTCTGCACAAACAAGGCAGTGTACACATGGACCCAACAGCACAAATGTTGTGCCTTTTCTTTGCATAGCAAAACTGAATTCAGGTAATGGATAAGCACAAATAGGCTGGGTTTGAACCAGGAAGATAAATCAGAGCATGGATATGTCTAAGTTGTCTAATTTAAGTAATTTGTGATCTCTTTATTAGAAAACTATTGTTATCTGCAGTCAACTTCTCTGGAACCTAGGTCCCTAGCACAGGAGATAAACGTTAGCTGCTTCAACCCATACCTGAGAAAACCACGTAAGAAGATCTGACTGCTTTTTTTTTTTTCATCTATCAAAATTGAAGTGGATGTGTGAAATGCTCTTTTTTCTCCATACGAGCACTTTAACTCTAGAATGCAGGAACCCTCAAGGTACTCCTCATTTATCCACTGACACCACAGCAAAATTTTGAACTGGTGTCTCACAGAGACCAGAAACTGAACGCTATTTACACTGTACAGGCACAGGTTCACGAGCCCTGCACTTTGTCTTTAAAGCAAGCACTCCATTTATCCAGAACTATGGAGTGTGCAGTTTCACACATCTATCAGCCAGAGTACAGGCTGCAGTGAACTGCTGCGTTTTCTGAGATAGGAACATTTTGATGAACACTGTACCAGTGACTAGTGGGATCACCTATGTGTCCAAACAGGATGTATAGCACTCCAACTCACATCTCATCCAACTCATATCTCATCCATAAGGGGAATCACAGAGTGTGAAGGGAGCTCAACAAGTCACTGCTCCCACCTCCTGCGTGGCAAACAGTGAAAGTGCTTAATACACTTGCTTACATTTTATTGCATAGGTGAATACAATAAAGAGTTTTTTCCTATTCTCAGAACTCTCCCCTGCATCTAATTTACCTTTTTAGAAAATAAGGGAATGTTCCTCCCCTAGTGGTGACTGAGAATGCTCTGAAGAAAGGAAGATAAGAGATCAAATAATCAAGAGGAGAGAAAGTCTGACTGTGGCATGCAGTACAATTTCATGTAAGTCCTGTAAGGATCTCAGTGCGTTGTTCTGTCCTAGCAAAACAAAGCCATAATGACCACAAGTCTTCACTTATAATGCCCTTTCTGAAAAAAGCCAATCAAACAGAGAAGTGTAGGGTATGTCCAACCCAAAGATATAATCAAATAGGGTGGGTTCTGTCCCTCTTTTTGTGCAGTGTCCTCAACTCTTCTGCCAGAGTATGTGGACAACTTCCAGTGCTTAAGGTGAAGAAGTTTTTCCCTTATATCAAGCTATAAGATCTCTATTGCTTCCAATTAGATTAATTACGTCTTGGCTTAACCTCAAAGAGATGTTCATTTTTCATTGTTCGTTGCCCTTCTCTTGTGGGTTCTTTATGCATGGAAATAGGTGGGGTTTTTTTAGATTGAACAATATGTTTCTCTTCTTAAAGGTAATATTTACAGCTTACAATTATTGGTAAAAATTATAAGGAATCACCATGGGACTCTAAAGATGAATCTCCATGCTCTCAGGAATACCTAAGCCAGTAACACAACCAGGTTCACGCTTTTGTCAAGTAGAGCAGAATAACTACAACTACCTCTTACGCCTAATATTATTCACTCCTATTACCATATTAACAACTGCATTTCCTGCAGTGGCATCGCCTTGTTGCCTTTAGCGTGTATGCAAATACATAGAGATTCTTTCTCCTCACTCCATATCCCAAACAGTTTGAGATTCCAAGGAACACATGTGTCTCAACAGAAAACAAATGGCTGAATGCCTTTGAGTTCAGACCCTCTCTGTGGCTCCAGGTAATTGTTTTGTACCACTCATCAATTTGCAAAGGCAAAAAACAAAACAAGAGCTTTTTATCCAAAGAGATCTAGAAAAAATCATGACAAAAATTGATGGTGTGGCTGCAGGCAACTTTTAGCAAGGAGTGCTGTAATAATTCCTTCAAAATCACCTATAGATGACCACTCCTTAGTACTTGTCAGGAAAGATTCAGAGCTAGCAGATATATTCAGCTGACCATTTCTTACATCTACTATGCATCCACAGAATGCATGTAAAGCAGATCTCTGGAAAAATGTGTTCACTAATAACTAAATGAGTTCTCTAAACCCAGTTCACTTACCTGTCTGAGATCAAAATAGGTTTTGCAAACAACCTCCATGTTTGCAAACTAATTAGCTCCCTGCACCTTCAGTCCCTTCTGTGTTGCAATGATTTCTCTGTGGGCTCCATTTAGAGAGCATCAAGGTAGTTGTGTGAAATAGCCAGCAGTCATGCTAGAGAAAAGCTACTTCCATTTATTCTGCTGAGAACAAGTAAATTGGCTGGGAAGGTGTCAAGTGTTGAAAAATTGTCCACTGGAGTTTCTCCTTACTTTGAAGAATGCATTAGTCTTTTGATCTAGGTTTTTAAAAACAATGAGATTTTTCAAAATATCAGCAATATACACATTCTTCATTTAGACACAAGACATATAGTCCAAGTATTTGAATAAAATGTTATCAGTTTTCAGTGACAAACGAGATCAGTAATCTGAAAGGCTCTGCCGTGTCACCCTTTAGAGCTAGATGAACTGCTGGAAAACAACCCTACTCCAATTACAGTCCAAACTTGAATTACTCCACTCAGAATTTAGCAACTGGAGCTGCCTCAGAGCAGGGACTAGAGTGCTCTGAATTTACTGCAGTTCAAAAGGCAGGATGTTCTGGAAGCAGGGGCTGTTAGATATTAGAAGATGAACTTTTCGCAGTCATAGCCTTTCCAGCTTCCCACCTCAATAGCACAAGCACTACAGAAAGCTGAAGCTCAACTATGCAACAAATTGTGGCCCTAGATTCTGAGAGGCTGAGCAACACCCCCTGTCCAAGCCTACTCTCATTTCTTGTACCAGAGAAGGGATATACTCCCATTCAACCTCCATAAGCAACAGCTTTTCAAGCCTCTGTCCTTGTGACACTTCTGTGAAACAACTGAGAACTGCTAGCCCTCGTTTAAATAGGGCAAATAACACCAAAAAAAGGGTTTGTCCACATGTTCGGATCAAGAAGATATGGAAGCTTAATAGCATGATTGGTACCTTTAAAAGCCCATGTGGAACATAAACGGCAAAGGTTTTCACATGCTGCAGCTTTTCTGCAAGATAATTAACAAAGTTGTTCACTCCTTGGCTACTCACACATAACTCACTGACAATAACCCACACAAAGTCCAAGTAATGCACCTGCAAGCCATAAGAAATCCGTGCCAAAGCAAGGGCAAATGCCAGCATCCCAAGGAAAGGCCATAAGTACCGTGCCATCTTTCAGCACAGCTCAAGTGGAAGGTTCATAGGTTGGAAGTCTATTTGTAGATAAATTCCAAGAGCAAGGCTCTCTCTTGACCAGGTTATCCTGTGTGCTGCTCTAGGCAGGTGAGTATAGCTCATATGACGGCAGTTTCACCTCCTGAAGCCTCCTATTTTCACTGCAAATAAAATTCACAGGTAAAAGGCTTGTAGCTACATCTTGATTTACGAGGCTTGATTTATACTGATGGCACTAGAAAAATCAGACTGCAGGTGTTGAGCAAACTCCTCAAAAAGCAAAGGTAAATTGAGGCTTAAATTTGAAGTGTTAGCTGTAGAGCAGATTTGGACACATTTCCCCTTTTTAACTGAAGAATGTTAATGTCAAAAGTTAAGCAGCTCATCATTAAAATCAGAATTTTAATCTGGCCTCCTAACCACCACTGATATAATAAAAAAGGCAGGCAAGAAACTCTATCATGCACTTTGACTCCTCATTAATATAATGCAGAGCATTTAAAGGCTAATTTGTCTCAAAGCACCAATAAAGGTAGGACCCCATCATTAGCACAGCAGGGGCCGCTGAGGTGGAGGATCTGATCTGTCCAGAGGAGCAGAACACGGAACACAGCCATAATATCCAATACTTCAGGAAAGTTTACTGTGGACTTCAGCCTGCTCATACTACCCCAAGTACATGGAAGACTATTTCTGTGTGGATTGGACACGTGGGATGAGCAAAGGATGATCAAGTTCAACATACGAGCTCCATAGTCTATAACTTGGTAATGAGTAGCACTGCTAGAAAGGCCAGAGAACTGGATCTGAAGGACTAGACACGAGAGTCTTCATGGCTCTGTTTGTGTTTCTGATCCATTTATGTGCTCACACTTTGTGTCAGGTGGTGCCTAAGCACCAGACAGCCTCCTGCAGGAGATCTCACTGTCAGATGGACTGCACGCGGATCCATCTCCATGTGGGACAGATCTCATTGCCACTGTGGGATCTAAAAGGAGGCAAGTTGGTGTTTTCAATGCTGTCTCAGATCAGCAGATATTAGAACAAGAGTCCAGTTAATTTTACAGCCTTTACACCACTGAAAAGCATCTAGCTAAGGATGATTTCCGAGATTGCTTCAGCTGTGATTTGGTTTTAACTAAATTAGGACTGAATGGAAAGTATTTCAGATACAGAAATTCACTGCCCACTGCCATTGCCAAACAGAAGAGAAACTTATCCATGGAAAAGATAATTATCATCACAACAAATCCTACAGAAGACTTTCTGAGGTATTACCACAGGATAATAAGGTTATAATCACCAACAGTGATAATTACAGCTAACACAGAACTCCAAAATACAAGCATGCCTTCATCTACCCAGCACCATCAGTCCCAGGTCATTGCTATTGACAGGACACAATTACATGGAAGAATTAAGACATTTCAACACTGTTTCACCATTCAACATTCTTGAATTATTTACTTCAAAACAGTTGCAGCATGTCAGTCATTTTTGCCATAAGTCTTCTAACAGAAGGGATTGTATTATTGCTATTTAATACATGTGGCAGTCTCCAAGGTAGGAGTTGCAGATACAGCAAGTTGCATCTATATCCAAGCTATTTCAGCCCTTGTTTAGCACGTTTTCTTCAAGCTCTAAGTTTCCAGAAGCATGATAACAGAAAGAACCAGCATTTTCCAGTTCTCAGAGAAGGGATGTTGAGGTATGTGTAGGTGAGAGACCCAGGGGGAGGAGGGGAATATCCTACTTGTGGGAATGCAACCTTAAACATCAACAAGTCCTCAATCAGAGTCATTTGTAACCCGTCATTCCTGATCACTGATTGCTCCTAAGTTACATGGCATACAGAGCACTTGATAACAAATTGTCCCCCTCATCTCCTTGCCAGAAGATGTCACTAAGTCAGTATACAGTACATTTACTATAGAAAATACATTTGGTCCCTTAAAAATGAAGCTTCCTTACCCAAGTTTGAACAGGATCTGAGAAAAGTTTGTTATTCATCTACCTCAGTTAAAAAAAAAAACAACAAACACACACTGCAATAACAAAACATTCAAATTTTATGTTGAAAAACTTACATGGCTATTGAAGGTATATGATTAGATTCTAATAACTCCATGCCTGATGCATGGATTGAGTAGTATGCATTCCCAAAGAATGCATGTCAAAAAACATGCCATGTCAAAAAATGGAAGAGATGAGAATGAAGAAACAAAACAAGCCTGTCATTCCCACTCCTGGTATTGGAATGCTCAGCATTTGACCTCAAGAACCGGACAAGGGCAGAAGAAAGGCATGCCTTTTTTTCCCGTTCCATTGCCTTGGAAATCCCTCTTTTGCTCTTCAGAACCAAGATCATCCTCTTGGTGAGGCAAGGGATGGACACTGAACTGTAGGAAATGAAAATTTTAGTCCTGTTGCAGGCTGGACACGAGGACATACTCAGCCAGTGATAAAGGTGCCTTTAAGACAATCAGTGGGGGCAGAGGGTCTGCCAGCTCTTTGTAAATGTCCCATTTATTACTTCAGACTTGTTGATTTGATCTGTCCACACTCAGAGAATCCAGAAAATTCAGAAGGAATGTATCAACTTCCAGAAAATATTATGCTGACTCATGACCCTAATGGAGGGGGGATATGCAGACTATATTGAACACCTTTTTATTGCAGAAGAAAAGAGGTTTATATCAAAGAGGGCAGAAGGACAGGCAGAGGTTTTGGAGTCCAAAAGGCCTCCCCCACCTTGAGCCTGAATCAATGAGCTCTTTGTAGGCAGCAAGGGTCAATTAGAGGATGTTAACATTACAATGCTGGAGGATTCTGATGAGTGAAGGAGACTGGGGGAAAGTATCAATGGATACCCAGCAGATCCTGTACTTCCAATAAAGATGGGGAACAAAGCAATCGAGCTTTTAATAGACAGCAGAGCCACACATTCAGTAATAACGAGCTGTAAGTGCCCATAAGTAAGGTCACAATACTGATGGCTAAAGCAATGGGAAAAGGAACTTTGCAGCCATTCTGACAACCCACAGAATGTACGATGGAGATATTAAACTATCTCATGAGTATGTATATATATATATATATATATATACACACACACATACAAACACACGCACCAGAATGTCCCTTTCCATTGTCAGGGTGCACGCTAAACGCTCAAAAATTTTAAAAATAATCTGTACAAGTTATACATCCCACAGGAAACAGCACAGAGGGCTTAAATCTGTTTACAAATGGACCAGACCGTGGAAGAACCTGAGAATGACATCCCAGATCCAGTTTTGAACGTGGTAATCCCCCTGGGGGATGGGCTTCAGAGAAACCAGGCAAAGCAGGGAACGTGAACTCCTCCACAAGTAGAGCTCAAGCCAGGAGCACAGCCAGTGAGGGTAAATCAATACCCTATTAGACTGGAAGCGTGTAAAGGATTGGAGCCCTTGATAAATACTGCCATGTAGTATGGACTGCTTGGGGAGTATCAGTCTGAATTAAATACTCCTATTTTACCAGCAAAGAACCCTCATTCTCAGGAATATAGACTAGCACAGAAGTGAAGAGACATAAACCAAATAACCATGAAAAAAAAACAAATATATAT